>PVKY010006523.1:0-15862 GCA_004027775.1 Bradypus variegatus
AAGTAGATACTCTCAACAACTCTCTTCTGAAGTTCATTTAAAAATTGACTCTTGGATATATGAAATCAGTGTTACAGCAAATGATCATTCTTTTCAATAGCTATGCCCTGCAACCCATATAACTGTAATAAAAGAGAAGCAGGAACATGTAAGAGGTGATTGTTTCTACAGGATTGGAAGAGGAAATTCACACGGCAAATGTACCAGTTCAAGGCAACTGTTCAGGCAAAGCCTGTGACAAGGCATGGACAGCTAGTAAAAGTAGTTAAAGTGTCAAATATGGTGCACAATGAAAATCAAAAGGGGGAAAATGTGAGATTCAATGTTTAGACAATTGATATAAAAAAAATATGAGTACAATATGGCAGAAGGTGGAGGAAGGTGGCCTTCTCTACAAATGCAATATGCTCAATGAAAGGATGTTATCTACGGGCATGTCAACAGTTAGCTTAATCTGAAAACCCAGCCATCAAGTGCCAGATGAAGAGTGCAAAAATGCCAAGAAACATATCAAGAGGTAAAGAGAGCCAATAAATAAAACTTACATCTTGTGGCAGTTTTATGAAAAGGATTTACATAGAAATCAAGAGCTAATAACGAGAGCATATAAATTACTGTGGAAAATGATGATGAGTGATAATAATTGTTCAAGAAAACATGTGTGTCACCTGCCTCTAAATGGTAATTTACTTTTGATTAATGAATAATTCAAGTCTCTAAGCTTAGGACAGACCCTGCTGTTGTCACTAACTAGTTCCCCAGTCAGGAAAAAGGGCAGCAACTGAATAGACTCTCAGTCTGACCTGTCCAGATAAGCAATTCCTTCACTGCCACTGACTGACTGATCACCTTGACTTAGGCCTGGAAATCCCTTGCCCACTTTTTCTTTCTCTCTCTTCCTACCCTCACCCACCCCACAAATGGTGTATAATCCTCAAGGTTACAGACACTTAAAAGACTTAGTATACATACCATGCAAGACTGTGAGAGGAAAAAATGCAAAGGAATAATCTACTTAGCAAATTAAAAAAAGAAATTATCCAAATATGGACAGCAGCACTCCGAAAAATGTTTCATTCTGTTCCTCTGCAAGCTTGTGTTCCCAAAAAATGCAATGCATTACTAGTGCTGTCGTAAATACTATTTTAAGATCGACAAAGGCATTTAATGGAACACAGAGGCGGCTATCACCATTCTTTCCAAATGAGGGGTATTAGGATATCACTTTCCAAGGAAAAGTGCTATTATTTAAAGAAAAAAAGAAATATGCTAAAAGTTATTATTTAAATATATTTGAGTGTTAAGTTTCTATACCTTTTATTGTCCTCCATAAAGGGTCTATATGACATTTTTAATTAAACAAGCACAAATTAACTTAATGGAGTAATAATCAACTATTAATTCTCTATAATATATTTTTGCTAAAGTTAAGTTCTAGAATATTCAGGTAACATTTTTGTTTATTTTTTTTATAGGGTAGGTTGTTAGTTTTAGCAAAAGCAACTTTTTTACACCAATTCTTATAGGTTCAGGAGTGGCAAAGAGAGAAGGGGGTGAAAGAGAGAAGAATGAGGAGGAGGAGGCAGTGGCAAGGAAGAGGAAGAAAAGAAAGGAAAAGAGGATGTGTGGGAGGGAAAGGAAAGAAAAAACGAAATATATACTACCACCAAATGTTAAATGCATTGAAGAAACCGTTGCTTGATGTTAGAAGAATCCAGGGGGTCTCACCTAATAGACCTTGCAGAAAAACCCTAACTATTGCTCAATGTTCAGTTCTCAAAGCTCACGAATAAGCAAATCAAACAGGTTATTATGTGGCATGGTTTTACGGAAACTGGCTTTAAAAATAAGTCTATCTACTTTCTCCTCTCTGGTTTAGAAAGTCCATGATTAGACTTTCCTCTGCTTTTCAGTTTGGTAAAATGTACATCTCTCTAGGAGATAGGCAGTATAAATATTTTACATTTTCGTGTGAAACTTTATCAGATACTTTTCTACAAAAGATTGAAGAGATGGGACACGCCAAATACAAAGGGTGCCTAAAGAAGGGAGAAAACTGAAATGAAGTAGAGAAAGGAAATAGAAAGGATTAAATGCACTGAAATTAATTTCCCCTGACTTTGCAATTTTGCCTAAGAGAAGATGACCATCATGTAGTGTGCCGACTGTGAGAGAAGGAACCACGTCAATTGTTTTTATACACATAGCACCAGACATAGAGGAGTCACTCTTTGAACATTTGTTGAATTAATGAATGATGAATCCAAATATTCAATGATTAATACATTCTGGATAACATGATCTCTCACCTTAAGAAAATTGTCTTCTGGGAGATATGGCATATATAGCAAATATTCTCTCCATCTAGCTATCCCTCTGGAATAATTTCTAAATCAAGTTCTGTCTTCCCCTGTGGCATTTTAGTTTCCAGTTAGGAAATTTTTGGATTATTAGAAAATCAAACTTGTTCTAGGTGCTTTTTTGTGCATATTATATTGAAGGATGGAGACAACCAAAAGATTATCTACTGTTCAGACAAACCTATTTAATTAGTTATTCAATATTTACTGAGTACCTACCATGTAGTGAGCAAAGGAAACAAAGTTTCCGACCTCTTGGAATTTATATTCGATAAAAGGGAGGTAGACAAAAAAACTGTAAACAAATGTAGAAACAAAGTTCCTTCACATTGTTATAGAGTCTACTTTTAAAAGATGGATGTGATAGAGAATGAATGATGGAGTGGTGAGTTATTGATTAAGGGTGGCCTGCAAATGCCTTCTTGAGAATATGTTGAGAAGGATGAAGCCATGTTAATTTCTGTGGAAAGTGTTCCAGTCATGGCAAACAACAGTTGTAAAGATATGAGACAAGTGTTCTAGGGGAAGAAAGAAGGTGAGTGTGATTGTAGCATAGAAGGAAAGTAGTCTTTCTAGCACAAGCCCAGTAATTCAAATTGGCATTGAATATTCTTTTTAAATTAATGCCTAATGATTAGGAACTGGTCTTCTAAATTGTCTAAATTCTAATTCTGTCTTTGCCATGTTTTCATAAAGCACTCTTATATTCCAGAGGCATTAGACTCCAGTTCTTTCCCTGATGGGATTTCTCCATAATACTCAGATCCCTTTAAGGGTTTCGGACAGGCCATCCCTAGTAGAGGGAGCCCGTGTGGCATGGCTATGTTGCTATCACTTGTTAGCTGTAAGTTAAGCAATCAAAGCAGAAGTATTCCTTCCAAACATGTTCATTAAAATTAACATTTGAACTGGAAGCTTGAAGAGATTGTGGCCTAGTATTTCGACATTAACACATTGATAAACATCAATATATGAGCATCAATTCATTTTATCAAATGAGCTAATCACCTTTGAAGGCAAAGAGCAGAACCCTGAAAGACTGAAAGAAAAGAGAACTAAGTTTTGTTGATGAAAGAGAAGAGCAGAAAAAGTTCAATATATGAAAAAATGAAGGGTAAAGGAAAATTCTTCTACAGCAAAATTTCAGCTATCTTAAATAGTGATTCAAGGTTATTTTTACTTGAAAATATAAACATTTCCTTGCTGTGATAGAATATGTGAGACTACAAAGCAATATGAACATTTTTTCCCTAAGGTTACAGCAAATTGCCTTTTTCTGATGTGTGGGTGCTGTGATTATAACTTACTGCTGTGATTGTATCTTCACAGACTTTGTACTTTCCTCAGTTTTAAAAGTGGTTATAATGTTAAATACATCATAACTGGTAGCTTTAAAATGTTAATTTTTAATATTATTGTACGAACCATTTTAATTTGATGTCAATCCTAATCATAAATCTAATGAAATGAATAGCAACATTCTTAAAAATAGCTGCCATGGAAGACCTTCCTCTGGGATTTGTTTAAATCACCTTTGGAATATATGGCACATATTGTTCTGAATTTCTACACCTGTCAGGGGAAATGGTATTCAAATTGGTTTATCTTCTTCAGTTGAAGATCATATCCCTCCCCCCCCCAAAAAAAAACATTTGGAAGAAAAGATAAACTAATGAGGCTTATTTTCTTATGTGACTCAGAAACAGATTAGATTCCAAAGACAAAAAGGAGGGGAGAAGAGTGAAAAAAAGGGGGGGGTAGGGGAAGGAGGAGGAGGAGAAGGATGGGAAAGAGAGAAAAGGAGGAGAAAGAGCAGGAGGGGATAAAGAATTCAAATACATTACAGGAAGCAACTTTATTTAAATTAAGTATATTATCTCCCAGATGAATATTTTCCATGTGTATTTTGACACATTTGTTTTAAAAATTTTTATTTACTTTATTATCACATGTCACAATGTATAAGTAGAAGGATAAATCTCTTTCCTTATAATTTTGTCTCATTTGTCTTAAATACAAAAAAGGTTCTGCATATCAGAACTAAGAGAGTTGAAATGAATTTTTAAAAACATGAAATTTCATTAAACTGGTACTTAATTTTCTCTTTGTGTTGGTATTATGGTCAATTAACAACAATTTTTGAGGACTGACTGCTTTACAATCCTTATTCCTGGCACTTGAGTTTTCCTTTTATATCATTCCACTATGCCTCCCAGATTTTTTATATAATCCATTTAGCAGAGTGGTGAAATGTTTAAATTTCTTGCAAGGTATCAGGAAATGACCAAGAAGAGATGTAGTGGACAGAATTTTCATCACACAGGTTTTGGCTCTCTGCCTCAGAGATGGGCATTGAATGGCATGGGAATGCAAATCTATTTTCAAGCTTTCTGTACTAGAAATGCCCCAACCTCTACCCTTGCTTCTTTATCAGTTTTCCCCTTTAAAGGGCAACTAAGAACCGTGGGTTGGAGAGGTACTGGAGGATGGTGGCCTCTTCTGAAAACCCTGCTAATCTCCTCTAAGAGCTTCCACTCAGGGGTCAGGTGGATGGGTACAACTCTGCCTCTGCCACTTACTAGCTCTGTACCTTTGTGAAGGTTATTTAATGTTTCTGAGAATCAGTTTTCAATTTGGAAGGAAAGAATGGAAGGAGGGAGGAAAAGAAGAAAAATAATTATATTACAAGGTTGTTGTGAGGCTTAATGAGAAAAAATACACATAAATCATTTAGTCCAATGCCTAGTACCTTTTAAAATACTAAATAAATGGTGACTAAATACTTAGCTCATGAGCAAAATATTTTCCACATGTGAATTTTAAAACGCAACAGAAATAAAAATTGTCAAGTAAAAATATTTTCAAAAATCTGCAGAAATACAAGGACAAATAGATTCTGTCGTGCCTAGTTTTAAATTAGTCCTGAAAAAAAAGATTTCCAATGTGTTTTTTTTTTGGGGGGGGGGGCGAGAGGGGGTGGAGACATGAGACATATGCGGGAAAACTACCTTAAAAAATAACTGTCACCTTAAAAGTTCGTCCAAAGCAGATGGGGACACGGGCCAGGAGATTGTCCCTTGCCCGGCTCACAGCAGCCCAGGAGAGCCACTCTTCAGAGACTCGCCTTTGCTGGAGATCCGCAAACCCTTCCCTGGACCTCCGAGCCCTTGCCTGCGCGAGTCCTCAATGTCCCGCATCAGCTTTGAAGCCCGCATCTGGTCGCAGCAAGCCAGCCCAAAGCTCAGCCTTGGCCCTCCTTCTCGAGTCCTAAATGTGCCTTTGAACCGCACTGTGGAGTTCTATTCCGGAGGTTCTCCGGCTACAGTATCTTCAAGGATGGACTGAGAAACACGTAGAGGAAATGGAACAGGACCCTGGACGGGCTTGCAAGGTCCTGGTGGGTGGCAGCGCCAGGGTAGGGATGTAAAGGTCCCAGGAAGCCTCTGGCGCGGCTTTTAGGGTTCTGGTGCAGACTCCCAAGGTCCAGTTACCCAAGGTTGAGCGAGGCACTCGGTATTTTCCACCCCCCTGAAGTTTCAGAACAGGAATCGAACTTTCAGGCAGTTTGATTTCCCAGACTTCCTCAAACCTCCCTGAGGATCAGCAAAATAGACTTCTATTATTGCTCGGATTATTATTATTATCGTCGTCGTCATTTAGGGTAGGATGAGGCAGAGAGGGTAAAATAAATGGTGAAAAATTCACTTTCAGACCTCGATCCCGTGCCCCGGTCTCTGGGCACGCAGACGTTTAAAATTTCCAATTTGTGAAAACAGAAGTGGGAAAAGACAAGAGGAAAAAAAGAACACAAACTTTTCCGTCCATTTATACATATGTATATATACACACACACACACATACATATAATATTTTAAATATAGAGAGAATATATAGATGTTTAAAAAAAATAAAACACTCCACACAGTAAAATCTATAAGTCTGGTCAGGAAGAAGGAAAGAACAATTGCAACAGCCCGGATCCGGGAGACGACGCAGCACTTCCCTGGGTAGAGTTGGGGCGGGGGTGCGGGTGCGGGTGCGGGGCCACGGACGCCCGCAGCTCCTCGGTCCCAGGGAGAGCCAGGCCTTGAACTCCCCAAATCTATGCCACTGTCCCCAGGGCCAGGCTCATCGCTTACTAAATTTGCAAAGAAGCTGTTTAGAAGAGATCGTGGTTCTGCTAACACCCCTCCACCCCCACCGCCTTCGGGAGAGTTGTGGAAGGAGGGAAGTTGTCCCGCCTTGGAGTCTTTCCATCCCCACCAGCCGCAGAAGTGGAGGTGGGGGGACAATCCCAGGCCAGGTCTTCAAATGTTCTGGGGGCCCACTGTTCAAGCTGGGCCTTTTCTTACTGGGGAAAAGATCCTAAATTTCAACCGTTTGAGAAGCAAGCGACCCTTTAGTAGCAGTGCCTGGCTGCTGGATATTAAAACGGGAAACAAATACTGTAGCTTCCACCCTGACATGCCAGGGACTGGGACGGTGGACTGGGGTGCCAGGGCCACACCGAGCCCCAGCAGCTCACTACTTTGATGCTCTCCAGTCCAAGCGCTGGGCGGTTCCTCGTCGGCACCCACCGAGAATTTGGCTGACAGAGGCTATTGTGTGATCCACACGCAAGGGTGAAACTGGCACTCTCGGGGCTGCAATGGGGTCCCCGGGGCCTGGTGAACTCAGGTCTGCCCTTCCTAAATCTCAGCTAACCGTGAGAAGAAATGGGCAAGGAAAAGGCTCACTTTGCCTCTGGTGGCAGGGAGAGAAGGGCAGCTATGTGAGCACCAAAGGTGGAGTCCTCAAGTTTGTAAGGGCCGAAGCCAGATGGGACCCCAGTTTGGGGACTGCTGGGGCCTAGGCACCGTTTATTTTCCACCCTGCTCCAGGTGCGCAGCCGTCTGGCCAAGAGGGTGTGGCTTCGCTCTTCACGCCCGGAGTGGTGTCCGAGTTGACTCGCGTTACTACCTGGTACCCCGAAGGTTAAACAAGAGAGACTGGAAATCGGATCGATCCACCCTTGCTTGGGGAGCCACAAGTCTTTTTTTTTTTTTTCCTTGATTTGATTCCAAAATTGATGGATTTTTCTGCCCAGGAGTTATAGGAATCTCATGGGGAGAAGGGAAGTCAGGGAAAACGCCTACCTCACCCAATGCACTGTTTCTGATAGGGTCACTTAGAGACGTTTTGAAGCTGAGATTTGTTTGCTAGACAGTTTACAGAGGAAATCATTTGTTAAACTATTACAATTCGCCTTTATCTACTAAAATTCTATTTTGATGCTATATATGTTTTATGTTTGGGGCTTAAGAACGCTCATATTCCACTTCAGTAGCTCCGGATCCTTCCTCTTTGGTATGCAATGAAATGCAACTCCTTAAAATGTTAGGTCCGGATGGGTTCATTTTCACCGCCCGTTCCTGCCCCTGCCGGGGTAGTTTTTCGCGCACTGCGAGAGTCGCCGCAGCTGCCCGTTGAGGCTGACTCGGACTGTCCTGTTCTCAGGGGCCCCTGAACGTCTCTGGCTGAGAAAGGAGAGAGGAGCTCCCTCTCTCGGTGGACCCAAGCTCCCCCGTACCCGGAGCCCACTCCGGGACCCCGCCACCGCCGGGCAGAGAGGGCTCTCTCCCTCCCGCTACCCGGCTTCTGAGAAGCCCAAAACCGGAGCGGCCGAAGTTTGGACAGAGAACACTGCCCCCCTCCTCCGCCCAGCGCCCAGTTCTGCTCTTCCCTCCCCCAGCGGCCCAGACTTTATGTCCACCGGGGTTGACTGTCCCCCCAAATCCCGTCGTCCCTCTTGACACCTTTTTCCCCATGATAAAGGGCGCCAGGGGCGCTTTCTGCTGCAGCTTCCGGGCTCAGCCGGACAACTGCTCTCCAGGCGTGGATCCCCAGTCCCAAGCCAGACGAAACCAGTCCCTAGGAGGTTTTGCTTAAGGTTTGGGGAGAAGCAATGCCTTGTGCTCCCCATATCGTCCCCGCGCCCCCAACCCTTGAGGAAAGATATGGGTACCGGCTAAACTGCCTGCTCAAAGGGAGGAGGGCCTGGGACCCGTCGGCTACCCCGGGAAGCGGATCGCCTCCATTTTCGGGCTTTGAGAGGTTCTTAATTTGGCCTTCGTCCCCGGGGGAAAGACTGCCTCGGAGATTAGGAGACCAAGGAATCGTCAAACGCCCTGAGGGCAGGGCTGGGGAAGAAGGTGCCAGGCGGGCGCGGCCGCCGGCGAGGTTAGCGCAACCACTGCCAGATTTTGTTGGGGGTTCTCCAGCGTCCCGGCTCTGCTGTGGTCTTCGGAATGGGTGAAAAATAAATGTAGAATTGTATTTATTAAAGGGGGGGGCATTCGGTCTGAATTACCATGGTCCGTGTTTTGCTTTTGATGCGTGCTGTGCCAGGTTGATCTTTTCCAAAACAACTTCTGCACTAGTTTACCTAACAGGTGAAATAAGTGGAGGGAATACACCACGTCATTTATCTTCTCGGCCTTTTATTTTATTTTTATTAAGTGGTCGGTCTTTTTTATATAATCATTATTCCTATGTTTGCCCTGTTGTCTTATTTGAACTACGAGGCATAGGGGCTGTTCAACGCGTTATTTATTTTCTTGCTTTTTCCCTTTGTGCTCCTACTAAGTGTCTGCTTCTTCTTCCTCCTCCTCTTCTTCCTCTTTCTCCTCTCCGCAAAAAAATAGATCTTAAGACTACTGCTGAATCCTATTCTTTTCCCTGACTAACTGGATCCCCTCGACGCTTTGGAAGCCTTGGTTTTTTCCTTAGGTTGAAAAATCGAAGTCCTTTACTCTTACTTCCCAAACCTTCTCCATAGACGCTCCCTCCCCCACCGAAAAGAGCAGTAAATAATGATTTTTGTTGTTTAAAACCCGCTTTGGGTTTAGATTTCAGATATGTCCGAAGAGCTGAGGCTCTTGCACGACATCACTTGCTGAGAACTCTTTTCCCCTTAAATGCGGGCTCGTGTCCCCCCCGGTCATTGAATTCAGAGACTCTGGGCAACAGCTCAGGCAGGAGTTTTAGTCTACCGAGCCTGGCTTATCGACTAGCGCGAGCTGCATCTCCCCTCATGTCCACTAGGGGTCACTGCCCCCTCGCGGCTCGGGGCGCTGCCGGCTGCCTCTGGCTCCTGAGGCTCAAATTAGCCGCGCGTTAATTAACACCCGAGCCCATCGAGGCGCGCTCCTCAGTACAGTACACCAGCTGGGCTTATATAGGCAACCCAAACCCAGCCAAAGCAAACCTCCCCAAACCCAACACTTCCAGCATGTTCAAAATGGGAGATAGGCGCCTGAGTAACCCGGGGAAAGGTATAGTGCCGTCACGCTTTAACTTTTGTTCTATGGGGCTTGCTAAGTTGCTGCGAAGATATTCTCCGCGATCGCAGGTTTGGCGGGGCCCGGCTCTGCTCTCCAGCTCTCGGAGACTGGGCAGCGCGCCGCGTCCTGCCCCTCCGGCACACCCGTCCTAAGGGTGTATTTCTCGAACTCGGTCGCCACCGAGGAGAGGGGCGCAGGTCCACACCGTCCTAGGCGCACACGAATGTGAGAGAATGTTTATTAGGGTGCAGAGTTCAAGAAAATGCCCAGATGTCTTCGAAAATGATAGAGGGAAGAAATAGAAACGACGACATTTCTGATGTCTCTTGAAGAGGAATGGGGGAGAGAGGAGGAGGTGGGAATGGGGATGGACTCCAGAAATCGATCCTGGTGATTTTAATAGGGGTTGGAGGGGATGTCTGCGATGTCCAGGGACGTTCCCTGCCTCTTGCTGAGTGAGCGTGCCTGTTGTTTATTTTAAAAAGATCCACACGGAATTTCAGGTCTAGATTGTATTTTACTTTTTTTGAACCAGAACCCAAACAGCATTTTCCACTGTGGACTAGGGAGACTGAGTCACGTTTAAATTCCTAAGAATTGCATGAAACAAAGCCTGGGTTTATTCCAACAACACGGTCCAAGTTCGTGATCGCAACTTTCTTTGACATGGTGTCCTGCTGGGTGGAAGGGTCATCTCAGAAGCTCGTAATTCTTTTGGAGAACAATCTTGGAAACATTAACTCGGGTTCGGGCAGAGTGGTTTACACGCCCCAAGCTTTCGCCTTAGCCGGGGAGCGGTCTTGGGGAGAGGGACTGTAGCTTTCCTAGGAGTTTGGGGACTTGTAAGGGATCTGCCCCTTCTCTTGGAGTTGACCCGTTTTCGCAGAGTCAGTGGTAGATAACCCCAAATATCTGGGCGCTTAGGCTTTGGGGACAGGGAGAACCAGCGGGTTAATCACTATTTGCCCCAACTTCTCAGTTACAGGCAAAAAGATGCCTGACGCACCCTCATTGCGGGATGGGGCTCCTCTTTGGTTGGTTTAAGGATGGCGGATTGTCCGCCCTCAGGGGAAAAAGGCAGCTCAGGCCTGTCTCTGCGTGCGTCTGCATGTCAAGCCACGCTGTAGGCACCACCAAGGTCGGCATCAATAGCACCCGGGGGGGCAGGTCGGGAGTGGGGGCTCCCGGAGGCCACGTATCAGGCGAGGCGAACCTGCTCGTCCTCCTCTCTTAACAAGGCCGGAGAGGGCGCCCCAGAGGAGCTCACCCCCAGCCGGAGCAAAGAGGGGCACCCGGCTGCCTCCTGCGAGGACTCTGATACACCGAAACCGCGGTTTTGAGATTTAGCTGCCCGGAGGTATTGGGAAGCCACCCTTGCAGACTGTCCTTTGGGATGCAAACCCCACCTTTCCCTCTGGAACGAGGCGCACGCTCCAGTCCTAATGTTCGTTCCTCTTCCCCTTTGCCTTTGCTCAGGGCGCTGCCGAGCCAGCGTTGCAGGCCGGAGCCGCAGCGAGAATCTGATCCAGTTCCAGCGTCCGCACAGGTGTCAGCTTGAGCTGGCATTATGTAATAGATTTGGCAGCCCAGGCTCTTACCACGGGGAATTAAGGAGGGTGGGGTTTTCATCCATCTTTCTTTCTTTCTTTCTTTCTTTCTTTCTTTCTTTCTTTCTTTCTTTCTTTCTTTCTTTCTTTCTTTTCTTTCTTTCTTTCCTTTTCCTTGTTCTTTTGACTACATCTGGTGTCAGGTGTACTCGATCCGCAGAAGCAAGTATTGTTTGTGGGAAAAGACCAAGCGGAATGGCGGCCAAGGTCAAAGCGCTTCCAGAGAGGGCCCGAGGTAGGCCTGGGGGCCCTAGGACAAGCCTCGGTGACCCCTCCCGAAGGCGCACACCTGAGGCCGCCCGCCTCAGCCGCAGGTGCCTTGAAGTCCAGGCGCGAGGGGCGGAGAGGGGGCTGTCCTTGCTCGCTGTCGGTTGTCTAACAAAAGCCCCTCGGGTAGAAACTGCAGGATACCACCCTGATCATTATTGGCCTTTTATTAGCCTACCGATCCCCGGTGAGTGTGACTGGGTGAGAGTTTGGACGCAAAATCAACAGACTCTGGGTAAACCCCCCTCGCAGCGACCAGGAGCCCCGCCTTCCTATCTTTAGTGTTACCAGCGAGCAGCCTCGGCCGGCGTAGGTCTCTAAAAATCAGCCAAAGGGAGCTAGTCTGGAACCCTTTCTAAGACGCTGGAACACAGGACTCCCATCCAAGTAGATTTTTTTTTTTAATTATTACCAACTCTGTTAAACCGAGGAAGGAAAGATTTCGTACATTGTCACCACCCATTTTATTAGGCAGGAACGAAAGAAAAGTTTACATTTGGACAGCAAAGAGATGCCGTCATGGAATTCCAAGCTAAGGGCTAGTTTGAACCCTTAGAAACCTAAGGAAGGGATTGAGCCTTATACAGTCAAAGCTGAATTTTGGGGAGTGGGCTTAATTTTGAATGATAAAATAGGAAGGATTTTTAAGTGACCAACTTGAAGGCTAAATTTTAAATTTTTGCATTTAGCCCTGAAATCAGTACCCATTGAAGTTGATCTAAGATGGAAATCAAAGGCTCGGGGAGTTGTGACAGCAACTGTGACACCAGTGACCAGACACTGGATGCCCAGGTGGTCATTTACAGGAGATGTGAGCATGTATCTCGATTCCTTAATTCAGACTGTTGAATTCAGGCGACTATTCACACTTATAAAGACTCGAGTCACAACTACACAAATAAAAACATGTCGCTCTCCAGAGGAGCTCCCATTCTCAGAAGCAATGCGGGTAAAACTGACGGACCATTTAACCTATTTAAACGCTCCCTGACCTGTCCCTGTATCTCTGTGTTAATTGCAGCACAACACCAGGCAATGGCTACTGTAAATAAGATTTTTTTAAAATCCTGTAAAAGATAATCAGAAAGAAGAATAGCATTTGGGGGGGGGGATTTTTAAACAAAACTTTAAACTGGCTCCAGTAAATATGTCGTGATCAAAACTGTTTGGCGGTGAATTATTCTTACATTCTCTGCTGCTGCAAAGGCCATTGATAATGATCACAGGAGCCCTCAGCGAAACGAATCAGGGAATTACACCCCCCCGACTCCCACCCCTTTTGAAACCCACACGAGTTTCTTGGTGAATCCCATTTGCTGGATGTTGTCTGCCAACTGAATGAAGATCCTGTAGCGATCTGGGTAGGGACCAGCCGCGACATGTAGCCGTCTGTTCCTGGGCGGAATTGGAGTATATTTTCATGCCAACAGGTCAAAATGATTTTTGCCCAGAATCAGGTTGTGTTTTCAAGTTACCTTTTCTGTCTAATCACGTGGTGCTTAAAAAACTCATCGACTTAAACCAAACTCCTCAGTGCCGGCATCACAGAACCAGTCGCGTTTCTTGGGCTTTTCCTGAATTCTCATAAAGGATCCCAGACCTGCGAGAGTAACAGGTTGTACGTCGTTGGGGCATCAGTGACTACTTGTCTAAGTCAAGCCTTCGGGGCGTTTTGCTAGTAAAGGACGAGGTTGTAGATGATTTTAAAGGAAAAAAAAAAGAGAACAATTTCTAAAGTTGACTGTTTAGAATATTTTAAAAGCTTTTGCAAACTGCTTAGCCTTACTTAAATACAACCCAAATTTCTTTTGTCTCTATCAGATAATCAAACGTCTTTTGCATTAATTGTCCTGTACATCAAAGCTGTACCTTTTTGAGACGCCCCCCCCCCACACACACACAAGAGAATCCAATTCTAAGGCCCCATTAGAACCAAATACTGGCTAATATTTTCAAAGATGATAGGCAAATTCTTTAAAATGGCATTCAATAAGCACGGCAGTTTAATTATTAAGCAACTGATAAATAATGAAAAAATAAGAGTTCCATCTCCACCATGCCATTGTACCACAGCCTGAACGTTGCCCTTATACAAATACCCATTTCTAAACGTGTGGCTGATCCACGTACACAGCGCTTTCATCATCAGAAACCGAGTCCCCAAAGCAGGCAGATACGCTGGGGCGGGGATGTCGGAGTGCGTGGAGTGTGTCCTCTTGGCACAGAGACCCACGGGTGCAGGCTGGGATGGGTTCTGCGCACTTTCTACTTCCTCTCCTATCACAGCTCTTTAAAAGAATTTTTTAAACTCCACTTTGGATTGGTAAAATGTCGTCCTCATTTAATTCATATTTTCCACAACCTGCTCGTTCTGCTAAAGGAACATATTTTTATTTGCGTACGACTAACATAATTTTCAAAGAACAACTTCGTTTCTTACATTTTCCTTCAAAACTATGGTGGGCATAAACGAGCAACATTTTCTCTTCCTTTTTCTGAAATAATGTATGGCAAGTAAACGGCTCCTAAGACAAGTCAAATGTTCAACAATTTAATGTTTGTATATTCTTTATGCCACAGGATAGGTGTAAAACTCTATGGCAATAATATACCAACGCGATATTCACCAAACCATCTAGCGGTTTCACTGGAGTGAGAGATAAAGGATGGTTACCGTGGCGCTATTGATATTATTTAAATTAAACTGTTATGGGAGAATGTAATTGTTAATAAAAGTTTTCTCCCCGCCCCTCAAGGTTTCCCCTCCCCCTCTGGCATTTTATGACGTGCCATCCACATTGAATGTAAGCAGAATTATGTAGATCGTGGTAGCCTACTGTATAACAGTAATGTACCACCTACAGGTCAGCAAAGAAATGCAGAGCGGAATTACCATATTTAGGGGATAGTTGTTTGAGAAAATGTATGCCCTTAAGTGTTTAGGGTACTGGGGTTTCAAACTTTTTCTCTGTATGAATATGTGTACATGTGTGTACAGAGAGAGTTCTATAAACGGATTGTGAGCACTGTCTGTAATATCCCCGTGTTTGTAAATTAAAGCCTGACGTGCAGTCATTCCGTGGGGCTGGTTTAATGCATTTAACAGAGAACTAATGGATCGTGTGTGTTGGAAAGCATGCTCCTATTTTTCAATCCCGTCACGTAATGAAGCGGGTTTGCGCGAGTCTGAGGCTTCCACCTTTATCTATCCTAGATGCTCCTGTTCTAGAAAACCATTCCAACCGCTTTCAGTTCCTGACTATTGTTAAAATGCCTCCCCTCCACCTTTCTCTGCACCTATTCTTTTTAAAGCCTATTTTTGTCTTAATACTATTAATAAACAATCTTTGCTATGTAGAAACTCAGTTAAAATGATCCGCCGAGTTCCTCCTTGGTCCTTCCTGAGAACTGTAATCTCAAATACTGGATATAATCGGTCTTGGTCGTGGGCTCCAAGTTGCAGGAGACAGAAGCTACTTTTTCGTGTCGGGATTTTTACCTTCTTTCTAGCCTGGAGAGTGCGCGCTGCGTGCGCGCGCGCCCACACACACACACACACACACACACACACACACAACTCGCCACCTCCTGCTGCGTAAAAATAAGCTGCGGGATAACCCGTGTGGACAGAGACGCCCGGCTCAGTTGAACCCGGGCGGTTGAGGAACTGCCCCAGCATCGGCACCCGCCGACTATGGCTAAGGTGGGCTCCGGTGGCCAGGGTGAGGACGCCTGGGGGGTCTGCGGGCCTCCAGCTCTTGACCGAGAGGCAAGCGAGATGGCCAGGCGCCGGGGAATGAAATCAAAGTTCGTGGAGCTTGGAGCCCCCAGCCAGTCGCCTCTAGGGCGGTCTAGGGAAACCTCCGCGGTTCTAGCTCACGCTTGGAGTGGCGGTTGCCTCTCGGTCTGCCTGGGTAGAAGACCGCGAAAGGGTCCCGAAGCTCGAGCTTTTGTACCGCCCCTCCTTGGTCAGCCGTGAGCTGACGCACCCACTCCCCCGGGACGCTGGGGGCGTCGCACTGCAGCTGGGTGGGGAGCAATTTATTCCTCCCGGTCCCATCCCAGCAGGTCCTCGGTTACTCCACCCTGCCCCTCCCATTCCTCCTCCTACTCTTCCTCCTCCTTCTCTACCAGAGCCTTCACTACCTTCAGATTCTCCACCTCTTCTTCCTCCATTCCCTTCTATTTCTCTCTCCCCCCCTCTTCTCCCTCCCGCCTCACTTCTCCCTTCCCTCCCTCCCTCTCCTCTGAATAAGCAAGCTTTTGACTCTAAAAGTCACAAGTAATCTGAGAGAGAGAGAGAGAG
>PVKY010006524.1:0-15864 GCA_004027775.1 Bradypus variegatus
TTTTTTGACTTTTATTTTTCCTTCTTTTTTTTTAATTAAATTTTTTTCCATCAGCCCCACCTCCTCTCCAGTGGGAACGAACTCAGGGTACTTTGCTGCTTGTTAGGGGTTTGTCTGCGTTTGTGGCTTGTATTCAGCAATCCGCATTTGTTAATTAAAACCCAGTTGGAGGTGGGCTGAGCTATATTGGCTTGCTCCAGGACTGCTGCTTTCTCCTCCGAGGTCTTGCAGCTCAGCCTGCCATGAGGGGCGGGGGCTCACGGCAGTCGTTAAGATTTTATGCTGCGATCTCCCCCATTCCACCCAATCCAGGTTGGTGTACAATGTGTGGGCAGTCATGGTTGTCCCCCAGCAGTTGTTCCAGATTATTTACTAGTTGTTCCTGGTTGTTTATTAGTTGCTCCAGAGGACTAACAAAGTTCCATACCTCTCTGTGCCTCCATCTTGCCCCGCCTCCACTACCTCCTTAATGTTTCGTGGTTTGTTTATTTGTTTGCTAGTGCTATTTGTGGAATAAAAACAGACTTAATGGACTTGATGACTGAAATGGTGTCCTTAGTACTTTGGAAGCATTTCACTCAATGTGAAAGAATGAGGACCCATAAATAGAGAAAAGTTGGCTTTGGTGATAAGTTAGTCATTGGTGACATTAAAGAAAATTCTTTAGGAGGAGAAGGGTAATGAGCACTTAAAGGCAGGTTAAGCTGCTCATCCAAGGTTGGCAGCACGGAGACCGGCAGACCAGCTGAGAGCTGAAGAGTGCAGGCAGGTTGTTCTGTGGGGAGTGTGTAAGTGAGCACATGTTGTTTTCTTTTTCTCTTTTCTCCTGGATAGATGAGACTGGTGCATGTTTGATTGCAGGGGGTAGGGGTAAGGGAGGGGGACCCAACAGAAAAGTAAGGATTCTGAGCAGAGAGAACTAATTGATGGGGCAAAGTTATAGAAAAGTAAAGGAGGAGCTAGGATTGGCACATAAAATAAAGCTTACCCTTTAAAAAGTTATTGCTCAGCCCCGATAAAAATACCAATAATTTATGGGTATTTTTGCATTAAAGATCATAATAAAATAATATCAAAATCCTATCAAAAGAGTTTAAGATACTCAAAGGAATAGATCACAGTACTTACTGTCTTCATTTTCCTTATTCATTATCCTCCAAAGCAGTGTTTTTCAAATGAAGTTTGCAATCCCGTAAAAATGGAATTAATTTAGTAGGTTATAAAAAGCATGTTTTGAGAAGTAAATAGAACAGAAATCATCAGAGTATCACAAATAGTAACTATAAGTATTTTCAACCTATTTTTTTATATGTACATTTATGTATAAAATCTGTGTTTTGACACATTTACTGTGTATGGTTGCTCTGTTCTGATAGGAAGGTATTTCTTACTGTAATGGTGCCATCAAAGTTGGAAAGCCAGTGTTCTCAATTATAAGGCATCCCATAAACCTGGACACTAAGAATGGAGAACACTTGTGTCTATGTAAAGTTAGAATATTTCTTGACTTTCTCGAAGCCTTCTTCTGTGTGGGTCCTTCTGTGTGGGTCCTGAGCTGGCAGTGCCGGCTGCGTGTGTGACTGTGAGGAGTTCCATATGCTCTGCTCTGCCGTGGGTCACGTTCCGTGGCAGGCAGCCCCTCAGCGTGTGGCCTAAATCACATCCAGGTACAGGAAAACCTGGCCGGGTTCCATGTGGCAGGTTATTAAATGGGCGTAATTTCCTTAGGGCCAGCCAGGTAAAGGAAGATTGTATTGTATCAAAAATTGGGAATAAATGTTACTTCTCTGGAATCCCTTGGTGTTTACATCAGTCCACCCCTGAGGATATGTTGGATTAGGGCACTTTTGGCGAGCAAGAGCCCGTATTTCATTGTTTTAAATGGGAAGAGTTATAATGTGATCTAATCCCAGCCAAAACCATAACCAGTTTCCCCAAATACCAAAAAAAAAAAAACCTGAAAACTGAAAACTCCTATATAAGAAAGTATTTGAAACAATAATTGTATAAGCATGTAACAGGAAATATAATTGCCTCCTACACTGCAGTGAAAATAGAAAATGAGTTATTACGTTAAAAGAGTCTGTCTAATGGGATCCCAGCTGTGGTGTCCCAGGCCCCTGGCAGAGGAGTCCCGCGTGTTTCTGCGTATCCCTGCGGGCGCATCGGTGTGTGTCCTCGTGAGTCCCCAGTCTCGGCAGTGAATTTCAGGTATTAGTTTTTGTGAGTTTCTGTAGCAGATACCCAGAGTGTGGGTAGCCGGGGGTACCCATGAGTACGATAAGTAAAAGTGAAAAAGACAAGATAAAGCTCCATAGGATAAACAGATCTGCAAGACATAGTCCCCGAGTTACTCGTATATTTGGGGACAGAATGAATATTCAGATTAGCAACATAAGTTATATACTCTAAATTAAATGCCATATGATTAGAAAAATAGAAGGACTGTAGGAATTGAGAGAAGAGACGATATGAGCATAGAATTGAAATGAGAGGACCAGTGAGAAGGAAAATTTTCCTTCTTAGCAGGGAACAAATTTGGAGAAAACAGAAAGCTATTGAAGCAATTACATAGCAGGAGAAGATTGGAAAGTCAGATTAGAACCTTGTGGAAGGCTTCAAATGCCAAGGGACCCCTGATCTGCTTTCTCTTTCTATAGATTGGCCTCTTCTGTATATTTTATATAAATGAAATCAATATGTGGTCTTTGTAACTGGCTTTTTTTACTTAGCATGATTATGTCAAGCCTCATCCATTTGTAGCAATATCAGTACTTCATTCCTTTAATAATAATGTTCCATTGTGTGGATATGCCACATTTTATTTATCTATTTCTTAGTTGATGGATATTTGGGTTGTTTCCAGTTTTTGACTATTTGGGAATAATGCTAAAGGAATAATGACGGGGTAACTGTGTTTAACGTTTTGAGAAACTGCCAAACTGTTTCCAGAGCACTGCACCATTTTACATTTCCATCAGCCATATATGGGAGTCCCAGTATACCCAAGAAATTTAGCATCAATAAAGTGAAATTAACTAATATATAATCAGTATTTAAATTTCTACAGTTGTCTTTAAAATTCCCCTTTATACCTTTTTAAAAAGTAGCATTATTGAGGTATGTTATATATCATAAAGTTCACCCTTTTAAAGTATACAGTTCAACTGTGTTTTTGAAAAGAGAATTGTGTAACCATTGCCATATCTAACTTGAGAATATTTTTCTGATCCCATCCTTTATAGCTTTAAAAAAAACCAAACCCAGATCTGTTTGCGGACCACACATTGTATGTGGCTGACAGAACCCATCGGTTCCTTTAATATCCAGATTAAGTTTAATATCCAGATTAAGGACTCCAGACCTTTTTAGAATGACCCACAATCTGGATTTCTCTATTGTTTCTCCATGATTAGATTCAGGTTAAACGTTTTTGGTCAGAAAAAAAAAGTTGGCTCTTAATTTAGTAGGCATGGAAAAGGAATTCTAGATTTTAAAAAATTAAATCAAGGACCATGATTAAAACTATGCTTTAGAAAAATAACTTTGGCAATAATGTTTTTAAAGTAATTCAGAGTCAGAGAAAGCAGCTAGGTTTTTGTCGTAACATAGGCAATAACAAAATGAAAGGAGGAGATAGATTTTGAGATTTTCTTAAAGGAAAAAACTAGTGACTTGTGTTGCCATCAACCATGCTTCTTTTTGTAGTCTTAGGACCATACATCTTGAGAGTCAAAGAGCTGCCATTGAAACAAAAATTCTGTACTGAATAGGAAAATGGAACTGGAGATAGGTCAGGCCAAGCAGAGCAGTGGGAGCTACCACGGAGAAGCCGTGCAGCTGCTAACGGTGCAGCAGATGTCAGGGGCCTTGGTGAAGTCAGGTGCGCACCTGCAAGGGGCCGGGTGCTCGTTTCCCCACTCCTGCTTCTGACGGCTGGTGAAGACAGCTCACAAGGCAACAAAGAACGCACCTTGCTTCTTTTCCAGGCCCTGTTAAAAAGTATTAATGTGAAATTGTACCAGAAATTGCTGCTGAGTTTCCAGAGTATATCTCTAGACCATTTAGAATATTGAGGCTTCTCCCCCCTTTTTTTAAATTCAGTTTCATTGAGATATATTCACGTACCCTACAGTCATCACAGTGTACGATCAGTTGTTGACAGTACTATTATATAGTTGTACATTCATCACTACAGTCAATCTTTGAACATTTTCATTACTCCAAAAATAGATAAATAAATAAAAACACGAGTAAAGAACACCCAAAACATCCCATCCCACCTATTATCCATTAACATTTGTTACTGTTTTTCTACTCATCTGTCCGTACAGTGGACATAGGGAGTGTGAGCCATGAGGTTTTCACAGTCACAAGGTCACACAGTGTGAGCTACATAGTTACACAGTTGTCTTCAAGAGTAAAGGCTACTGGGCTGCAGTTCAACAGTTTCAGGTATTTCCTTCTAGCTATTCCAATACTCTGAAAACTAAAAAGGGATGTCTATATAATGCATAAGAATAACCTCCAGAGTGACCTCTCTACTCTATTTGAAATCTCTCAGCCACTGAAACTTTATCTTGTTTCATTTTTATTCCCACTTTTGTCAAAAAGACTTTCTCAGTCCCACGACGTCACGTCCAGATTCATCCCCAGGAGTCTTGTCCCACGTTGCTGGGATGATTGGCACCCCTGGGAGTCAGGTCCCACGTAGCAGGGAGGGCAGTGAGCTCACTTGCCGAGTCGGCTTGGAGAGGGAGGCCACAGCTGAGCAGCAGAGAGGCTCTCTGGGGTGTTCCTGGGCACAACTGTAAGTAGGCTTAGCCTCTCCTAAGTTCTACACTGACCTGTACAAACCAACAAGATTTCACTCCCTATTCAAAGTTCCATGTAATTAAGATGTTTAAATAAACTGACCGTACAACTTATATTACTTAGTGTGCTACAGATTTTTTACCAAATAAACATTTCTTCCCTTTGGTCTTGCAGAGAGCTTGAAGTTTTTAAAACACAATCAATATCGTCCTTTACCCTTTAGTCTGGCTTGCCTTAGTCCTAACCAGATGTGCTTCATTCAGTCTCTAACTGAATTCTGAACTCTTTTTCAGCTTGTCTAACAGTTGCTGCACGGGATAATACTGACATTCATAGCTGCCAAACTCTAGCTCTGGGTCTCAGGTGTCACACAGATACTCCAAATGCTTTTTGCATTTTTGTTCTGTTATTTGAATGACATGAAAGTAATGTGGGTGGCTGTGGTTTCATTTGAGCATATGTACCCTGTATTAGAGGAGCGAAATCCTGCTGTGCACTCCTTTTTATTTCTTTTTGTTTATCTCTAGTGTTCTTCGGAAACGTATTCGTGAGGACAGAAGAGCTAACACAGCTCAGAAGGTGCAGCAGATGAAGCAGAGGCTAAATGAGACTGAACGGAAAAGAAAAAGGTGGTTATATTGGCAACCTATTCTCACTAAGATGGGGTTTGTGTTGGTCGTTTTGGTTGGCGCTTTTGTTGGCTGGACACTCTTTTCTCCGCAAAATGCCCTGTAAATAACCATTAATTTTGCACAGCGAGCTTCTGCAGCAGGAGCTGGCAGTGCACGTTAATCACAAGGGTTTGCCTGTTAGCAGGAAGCTCCTCCTGCCCCAGAAATGGTGCAGTAGAGTAGCCATCACCCCGATAAGTGATATTGCCAGGCTCGGGCCCAACATCTCAGGACTATTGACTGCAGGTTCTTCTGAAACCCAGACTGGAAACAGCTTCATAAAATAAAGACGTTGATGTTTGTTAAAAACCTGGTACATTTTGCACCTGTATTCACACATGTTAAATGTAGTATTTTACCTGACCAGATTGGGAAATCCTTTATCACAAGGGTCTGTTTCGGGAGGCTATCTGGATTTTAACATGCACTTGATGATAAGCAATAAATAATTTGTTTTATCTGTGTTATTAATGGAAAGAAAATTACCTTTAAATAATGCGTGTAATGTATAATGTATCATTGACATGGGCAGCAGTGTTTTATATTCTGACCCATTTCAGGATAAATACATTTTATAAGTACCTATTTAATCTTACTTTTGTAGCTAAATGTACTTTTGAAAAATCTGTTACTATAAAATAACAAATTGTATGTTGTTTCAATTGTACTGGATAAATTTTCCATTTTCCTAAAGACAAGTTTGATACAAGCAGTTAGAGCTCTGAAGAGGCGATTTTTACTATATATATTTGCATTTCTTTTATGTTTTACAGTTTTCCCAATAAAAAACAAACAAACAAATATTTCCCCTGAAAAATATCTTTGAAGGAAAATTCTCCTTACTGGGATAGTCAGGTAACAGTTTGTCACGACTTTGTAAAGAAATTGGTTTCTGTAAAACCCATTAATAATATTGTTTATTTTCCTGAAAATTTCACTGTAATTACCCTAATTTATAATGGGGTTAAAACATGATTTAGGAAATAAAAGTAAGAAGCAGCCTTTTATTATCCATGATTTCAGTTTATTGGACTGAAGTTTTGAAGTAAAGTTTTTTTTCTACTTCAATAAATAGTATCATGTGCAAACTTTACATTGTCCCTTTTAACTTCTTAATGAGTTTTTTTCAAAACATATTGTTTAATGAATTTACTCTTTTGGGTGCTTGCTTTCTTCAGATCCCAACATTTCAATATTCAGTATTGACTTACTTGATTTGTTTGACTTATTAACTTATTTGACTCATTTGACTTAAACTTTAAATAGTTGTTATAAATTTAATTGCTAGAAGAGAGAGAGTACATATTATTTCAGTGGTTTTCAAACCGTGCTCTCTGGATTTCAAGGGAGAGGGGACCACCAGGAGGTGACGGGAAGAATCCCAATTTGCCAACTTTTACTTCTAACAGAGCACCTCTGCTTTACCTACTTTGCATACCACTTAGGATGTCTGCATAAGGCTTTGTTATTTTTAAGGTAGCATTCCTGAATGTGTCGAATTATGCTGAAAGTATTGAAAACAGGATGGAGGTGGTACTACCTATTAAATAAGGTTTTTCTAATTGTGCCTGTGTCCTAATTCAGTATCACTGAGTCCTGTAACCTTGCAATGGAGAGGAGGTGAGAGGGAGGTTTCCTTTTGTCTGTCTGCATTAGGCATGTGTCCAGGCATCAAGACCCTTATGTTTTAGGTCACTATCTGTTTAAAAATATTTCCCTGTAAATTGTCTTGGTTTCTTTGGTAAAATACTGTACATTACTCTTCAAGTCAAATATGGTTAGAGCATACTGATTTCCAACTGACGTCTCAGACAAAACGGTAAAGACCTCGTGGTGGATCTGTGCCAGCGGGGGGCACCTGCCACCTCCCTGCAAGGAGAGCCGCGTGCCGGGATTCAGCTCATGTGGTTCCGGCGTCACTTTTCCTCCGCCGTTTGTCCCCCTTGGTGGTCAGCGGTGGTGGCAATGCACTTTTTAAGTAACATGCAGTGTAGTGGGCACTTGCTGATGGCCTTCCGCAAGGGTCGGTCTTTTTTTCCTCCTCTGAGATCCCTGGGGCTGCCGTTGAACAGCAGATTTTACCAGTAAAACTATTTTTGGTGGGTGCTATTTACTAACTAATAAAAATATATGCTGGTGTGTGTCGGTGCCCATCATCGTCGTCGTCACCATCCCAGCTCGGTATCACGTGAGGTCCGCCAGTCAAAGAAAGGACATGAAAGTGTAGTTTGACTATTGATGAGATAGTATTGCTTTTTGAATTGGTTAAGGAAGGAAAAAAGCTAAAAAACAGAGGCTTTATCATTTTCAGAGAATGAATGTTTACTTAGCTAATTACTTTCCATTCTGGCAGTTATGTATCCCTCCTAATAAGCCCAGAGCAACCTTTGGTTTAATTCCTTCTTTTCTGGCTACACAACTGGTTACGTGTTCCTTTCTGAATTTGGACAAGTATTGTTTTATGCTAACCTACTACCAATCCTTATATATGCTTGCATACATATAATATGTAAAATTATAACTCAAGTTATATGCAAAAGTATATAGAGAACTTAAGAACAACTGTAAAGACAGTTTTCTCATGTTTAGAGATTTTGTTGATTTGCCAAATTTTCTACTACCTCTCTGTTCTTTTCCTGTTCTATGTTTTGATCTGTATTAATATTTCTACCAAGGAATAAACAAGAGAAAGGAAGTAAAAAAAAAAAAAAAAAAAAAAAGCCCTACTTGTATTCCTTTTCTTTCTAAGTAGCTCTGCTAAGCAGGTATGTCAGAGGAAGGAGTTGTATCTCTTTAAGTTATTTCTCTGCTCCTGTGCTTGACCCCTGTGTCTTAAATAAACTAGACTTGATGGTAAGAATCAAAAGAAAAAAATATATACATATACACACACATCCATTCTGGTTTAAAGTGTAGTTAGTTTACGGCCTGGGGCAGGGGCCAGCGCTGACACTGGTTTAGAGGGACGGTGGCTGCCGTCTGCCGTACCGCGCTCTGCGCAGACCCTGTAGCCCCACCAAAAGCCCGGTGCCTGAAGCTGTTGTTGAAAAGCTTCGTGTGTGTAAATGTTAGTATATTTAAGAATTGGAATTAGGTAAGTCTCAGAGAAAGACTTACAATCTTCTGCAATGTATATCTCCTTAGCAAAACACTGCTCAGACTAGATTCTGTATGAACAGACACGGATCAGAACTGGGTAGTATCACAAATGTTTTTCTTGGTCATTGTAGGCTTTGTTTGAATGAGGACCTACATTTCCAAAGTGCCTGTTTATTGTACAGACTTTTTAAAAAATCTAGTCTGCCTTGATTTTTAAGTAAACTCTCAAAAGACACATCTTATGGAGTCCCATTTCTTCCTGCATTCAGGCAAGAGTTGAGGCCTCAGGGCTCCCATACCTGTTGGTTTATTTTCCCTTCCAGCAGGTCAAACGTGGGTTTTAAGTGGGAGAGGGCGTAGTGGGGGCACCCAGCCCCATGAGTGGCGGGGACCCCAGTTTGGAAGGAAGGGTGTAGCAGAAATGCCCGTTCACATTCTCAGTTGTACATCAACATCTAATTAAAGACTCGGCTTTAAGAAGCACTTTTTATAACTATGTAGTTTGACTTATTTGGATGATGGGAGCACAAAATCTTAGAAATAAAATTTTGAGAAATAGAAACTTAATATGTTTCTGTGTAATAAAATTATCTTTTCATGACTTGAGATACAGGTCTTGGTCACTCCCTGTACTGTCTTTCTGGAGTTAAAACATTTCACTCATCTTTTCCTCCGGTTTATCAGTTTGGATTTGATTCCATTTGTCCTCAGACCTGTCTCCAAAGCAGTGTTTATGGGCCAGCAACCCCCCAGCCTCTTGCACCACAAATGTCCTGGAGGCACGGCCCCTCTTGTGCCAGTGACGTGTCTGCGGGATAAGAGATTCAAGTTGTGCCAACTCCATCAGTCCTGCTCTAGCAAGGAACCCCAAGTCTAGACACCGAACACGTCTTTGCTGTGTTCAGTGCTGAGCCCTGAAAATAGCCGTGTTGATATTCGTCCAGATTTGGGAATTGAAGCTTTTTTATACTCCTCTTTGGTCGGTGTTCTAAGCTAAAAACTTACAGGAAAATGGTGTGTGGTGGCCATCTGCTGTCCCCTTGGCAGCAGGCCTTTTCTGAGTCTCTCCCCACCACCTCCTGCCTGTGGGTCCTCGCGACGCCCCCAAGTTGCTTGTCCCCCTCTGCCCCTCGGGTTCTGGCAGACACACTCCCCTCTGCACCACTGCTGACCCTGCCTCGTGTCAGGTGCTGTCTGTCCCCTGCCCGAGCACTTCTCAGCATGAGCAGTGAGTCCTGGGGGGGCTCCCTTGGCTGCGAGGCTTTGCCTTCACCACTGGCCATCTCCGGGCAGCGCATCGGGGATTAGTGGGAATTCTGTCTGTGGAGCTTTTTGTCGTTTGGTTTTATAATTTCTAGCGGAATGTGGGAGTTACAGAACTTAGGAGGATAGTACTGACAGAGCTTACTTTAATACTGTTTGTTTATATGTTACATAAATATGTTTGGGGAAGCTATTGGAATTTTTTTTCTTTATAGAAACTATTTTTTAAGAAAAGCTTCAAATTCTTTATTGTTGCTCTAATGTGTTGTAGATTTTTCAGGCATGTTGCTGTTGATATTTCATTGAAATTCAGGAGAAGGAACCTAGGGAAGCTGATTGTGTCCTTATGGCAGTGTTTCACTTATCTTAGAGAAGTGTGTGATTACCCTTGATTCACTGCAGTGAAATCGAGCGTGGACACCCAGTGACAGAAGGTACTTTTGAGGAAGGTTGATTTTCCATTGCTTCGGGTGTGCAGCCGGCTTGGCAAGCAAGTGCCATCCCAGCACCAGCTCTGCCGGACGGCGCCTTCCCCAGTAAAGCACCAGGCACGACCGTTTCATTTGATTTGTTTGCTCTCATTTTATTTTTGCCTCGAGTAAAAGAGCAAAAATTGATTCAAGCGAACATGTTAGGATTTTCCAGAGACAAAGAGGGGGAAAACTACTCATTTGTCTTTTTAGTCTTGCAGTTAAGTAAGCATTTTAAAGCAGTTACCCTTCCTAATTTTATCCAATTTTCTTACCCCCCACTACAATATTTACAGAGAAAAAAATAAGTGAATTTCTTTTAAATACTGTCTCTTAGTTGTAAGAGATAGTTGATCGTTGGTGCTTGTGTCTTGAACACACTGCGTGGGAAGCACATCCGTGTACGTGAACGCCTGGAGTTCTCTGCCAGTTGAAGTGTGTAACCTAACTTGACCCTCATCCCGCCTCGTCGACATCTGTAGCGTTGTCCCTGTCGCAGATAGAAAACTGAGTCACAGAATACGTAACGCAGCCAAGCTTGCTCAGCCCAGTGCATGGCAGAGCTGAGTCAAACGCTAGACCATGGGCTCAGATACCTCCAAAGCTCATGCTTTCTGTTTTTATGGGATATTTAAACCAGGCGTTTAAATGCAAAAATATTACACAACCATCTTACCTGTTGAAAGCGAAAGTAATCTTTATTTTTTAAGTACAGTAAATGAAAGTTTTTCCCTAAAAACTTCACGAAGCAGTCTGAATGACGGCTGAACCAGAGAACTACTGGTACATCAGAATATTCTCTAAAACCATTCTTTCATTCACCTTGACTAAGTTTCTTTGTTTTAAAGAGCAAACTTTTCTGAATGCAGGGAAGTCGGCATTTCTGGCAGTCAGAGCAAATAGGAGGTACCTTTCCTCTCATCATCCTCTGTGGTTCAGGGTTCTGGAGGTCCCTGTAACGGGTAGTTTTGTGACCCATGCGTATCTGATGGTAATGTTTTCTCGAGGCCTTGACTCTTCTCCATCGGTTCTGGGCATCTGAGTAAAGGGGCTGTTAAGACAGCAGGGTGCTTGGTACAGTTATACTTTCCTTTCAGGGAAGCAGGCAGGGAGAAGGCTTATTCCCAATATTTTAATGTTTATTTCCTATTTATTGATGTGGTGATACAATAATGACAAGAATTTAGAATTTGGTGTTTCTGTGTGTGTGTGAGTGAGGGAAGCTGGCAGACAAGTGGAAATGCAGATACCCTCCGAAAGGTTCAGTGAGTCACACGTACCAAAATAACACCAAAAACTCATCTGCTTTACAGTGGTCATTTCATCTGTCTAAGCCTTTTTAAAACTGTCATTAATTTTTATTTGTGGACATTAAATTCTATTTTATGTCTGTTTTCTTTTCTAGTGATAGTAAATTAAATGTCATGTCACTTAAGTTCTATATTGCTGTAATCATTAGTATTATCCTTCAGAATAAAAAGTATGCTGCTAACAGTCTGTGACTTTTAAAAATGTAAACCAACTTTATTTTCAAACACTGCATTGATAACATACAGTGGAGGTCCAAATTGGATTAGACTTTTGCATTCAATTCCAAAGTATGGGTAAGTCTAGCGCACACCGTGTAATCTTGAGAAATGGTTGTGGGTGCATTTTTAAAAACCTGTCTGTCTGCCATTTTCTCACATAGGGCTCATTTCTTGTGGTTAGGAATAAGGGACATAGAATTTTCAAAGAAGTTACCTCACCACCAGTTCTGCCAGGACTGAGTGCTTACACCGTTTCACCGCAATCAGCATTGGGCACTTAGTGGTTGAACGCGATGCTTTGGAAGGGTTTTTGGTTGCCTTTGCAGTTCATTGTTAGTCCTTGTGTGTTGGTGTGTACCTTTGTATGTCTGTGTGTTTGGTCAAAATGCATTGAATAGATGACTTCTTATTTTATGTTTTAGGCCAAGATTGACAGACACCTAAAATTCATGACTTGAGAATATTCTGCAGCTATAAATTTTGAACCATTGATGTGCAAAGCAAGACCCGAAGCCCACTCCGGAAACCAAAGTGAGGCCTGATAAGCCTGTAGCTTGCCTCACAGTTGTCTGTTTACAAAGTAAACCTTACACCAGGGGACGAGAGAACCGCCAGCAGAAGACTGCAGGCCCTCGGACTGGATGTATTGTCAAGCGTTTTCTCATGCGTGTATGAAATGTAGAAAGATGTAAAAATAAATTAGGAAAGACTACTTTGTATTGTTCTGCCATTCCTACTGTATTTTTATACTTTTTGGCAGCATTAAATATTTTTATTCAATAGACTATGTTGGTTTGTGTGCATTATCTTAGGACAGCTCTGCTTCAGTTATTTTCCTGTGGGTTTACTCTCGAGTCTTTTTAATTAGCAATTGGCATTGGAATTGGTTCAAACATTGCTCGCTTGCTTTTAAAGTTACCTCAATAGTTTTTCTATCCTAATAATACAGGTTAGGTGACAACAACAAAGGGAAGTTACAGTATTCCTTTTGTTAGTTGGGAAAATAGTATGGATAGTGATATTACATTAAGGTCAAAATTAATTTCAATAAGTACAGCAATTCAATGCCATTTTAAAAAATCACAGACTTACTCTTGTGTTGGCTGTTGGTGTGCTTTCCCCAAACATTTCCTATTATAAGGAGACCAAAGGTCCTTACTGAGTGAGGCTTTTGGCTTCTTTACTTTCTAATTTCCCAACCAAGTCATAGGTTCGGGGTATGTATCCAATCCATTGTCAGACTATTGGTGATATTTTTCTTGCCAGACACTACAGCCTCTCCACTTCAGCGTCACCCTAAGGGTGTAAAAACTCATATCTTTTTTTTTTTTTAACCCAACTGTGAAATTCTTATAAAACCATTCATGAATCTATTTTTAAATAACTTTGATGCCCCACTGGACCCATTTTGAGAGTATTTTCAATTACTGAACTTCTACAGTATAGAATCCCTACATCTCTTTCTCATCTTAAAAAAAATCATTGAACTCTTTCCTTGCCTTGTGTTCCTTTTTTTGCCTTATCTGCCATGTTTGCTTTGTCTTAAGAGCAAGTAAACCTCATTATTCCCTGCCAAGTCCTTCCTAAAGGACACATGAGAAGTTTATTAAACCATAAAGTAGTACAGCAAGATAGTCTTTCTGTTGTGTCAATCCATTGTGTCAACAAGTCTTGAAAATTATCTATACTCAATTCCTGTTTCCTCACTTCCCATATACTCTTTATTTTCAGTAGTTTTGTTGACATGTAATTTATGTACTATGCAATTTGCCTTTTTAAAGTGTACAATTCAGTGGCTTTTAGTATATTCATAGATGGGTGCAGTCATCACCACTGTCAATTTTAAGACATTTTCATCTCAAAAAGAAACTCCATATCCTTAATTATCATCTCCCTTTTCTCCCCCCAACCGTAAGTAACCACTAGTTGACTTAATCTCTAGTAGGCACCCTATTCTGGATTTTGATAAGAGTGGATTCATAGCATATGGTCTTTTGTGATTAGCTTTTCACTTGGCATAATGTTTTCAAGGATCATCCATCCATAGTGTAGCTTGTATCAGAACTTCATTCCTTTTTATGGCCAAATAACGTTCCATTGTATGTACATACCACATTTTGTTTATCCATTCATCTGTTGGACATCTGGGTTGTTAACCATTGTTGGCTATTATGAATAGTGCTGCTGTAAACATGTGTACCAAATGGATGTATCTTTTCATTTCTTACGGGTATATTACAAGGAGAGGAAAAGCCAGACTGTTGCCCAAAGTGGCTGGACCATTTTACATTCACACTGGCAGTGTTTGAGGCTTCCAGTTTCTTTTATTCCTTGTCATCACATGATATTCCCTGACTTTTTTTAATCTAGCCTTCCTAGTTGGGTGTGAAGTGATATCTTTTTGTGGTTTTGAATTGCATTTCCCTGATGACTAATGATATCAAGAAACTTTTCATATACTTATTTGCCATTTGTATATCTGGAGAAATTTCTATTCAGATGCTTTGGCCATTTTTAAACTGAGTTGTCTTTATTGAGTTATAAGAGTTATTTATTCTAGATATAAGTGCCTTATCAGGTACTTGATTTGCATATAATTTTTCCCGTTCTTCGGGTTTTCTTTTCACTTTTTTTATACTGTCTTTTGAAGCACAAAAGTTTTCAATTTTGATGAAATCCAGTTTAGCAATTTTTTCTTTTGTTGCTCGTGCTTTTGGTGTCATATCTAAGAATCCTTTGCTAAATTTAAGGTCATAAAGATTTGCCCCTTTCTAAGAGTTTTATAGTTTTAGTTCTTACATTTAGGGCTTTGATGCATTTTGAGTTAACTTTTTATGTGATTTGAGGTAATAAGTGAAAAAAAAATTCTCTTCCTGTGTTGCTGGATTTGGTTTGCTAGCATTTTGTTGTGGATTTTTGCATCCATATGCATGAGAGATATTGGGGAGTAGTGTTTTTGTGTGATATCTGTCTGGTTTTGGTATTGGGGATTACAGGTCTCAGAATACGTTGGGGAGTCTTCTCTTCTGTTTTTTAAAGAGTTTGTAAAGAGGCAGTATTCTCTTTAACTTTGGTAGAATGTTCTATGTGTGCTGGAGGAGAATGTGTATTCTCTTATTGGCTAGAGTGGTTTATAGATGTCTGTTAGGTCTAGTTTGTTTGTAGTGTTGTTAGTCTTTTGTTTATTCATCTTCTGTCTAGTTTCGTCCATTCTGGAAAGTAGTGTATTGGCATCTCCAACTATTACTATTGGATTGTCTGTTTACATTTCTGCCAGTTTTTGCTACATGATTTTTCATGTACTGTTTGGGGTTCATCTATGTTTACAATTGCTCTACCTTCCTGATGGATTGACCCTTTTGTCATTATAAAATGAAGCTCTTTATCTCTAGTAACATTTTTTTGTTTTAGAATCTATTTAGCCTGATATATATATAGAATAGCCACTCCAGCTTTCCTATGGTTGTCATTTGCTTGATAGATCCTTTTCAGTTCTTTTACTTTCAATCTATTTGTGTCTTTGGATCTAAAGTATGTCTCCCGTAGGTAACAAATAGTTGAGTCAAGCTTTTTTTTCTTTTTAATTTTCAATTTTTATTGGGATTATTCAGATACCATACAATTATCCAAAGATCCAAAGTGTACAGTCATTTGCACCCGGTACCCTCGCACAGCTGTGCATCCATCACCACACTTAATCTTTGTGCAATTTTTAGAATCTTTTCATTACACCAGACAAGAAATAAAGTGAAAGACGGAAAAAAAAAAGGAAATTCGAATCCCCCCATATCCCTAACCAACCCCCCTCAGTTATTGACTCGTATTGTTGGTATAGTACATTTGTTACTGTTTATGAAAGAATGTTGAAATACTACAAACTGTAGCGTATAGTTTGCAATAGGTATATATTTGTTCCCTGTGTGTCCCTCTAATATTAACTTCTAGTTGTATTGTCATACATTTGATCTGGTTCATGGAGGAGTTTTCTAATATTTGTACAGTTAATCATGGCCATTG
>PVKY010006525.1:0-15866 GCA_004027775.1 Bradypus variegatus
GCTGATGCACGGATCATGCCATTAGTCCAGTTGTCTGCATCCTCCTTAGAGCCCTAAAGCAGCCCTGGCATTTCCAGGGCCTTCCGGCATTGGCTGATGGATGGCCCTGAGGTCCAGCCTGGCTTGGGGTGGTCTCGGATCGGTGGGGGGAATGTGATGGATCAGCCCTGAGGATGGTATTTTGGAAGGAAAGCTCAAATTATATTTCAGAAAAACACCCTGGCTCCCCCAGCCCTCACCCCATGCCCTGTCTGTAATCTGGCCCAAGAGGTTACGGCGGGATGTGGGTAACTTGTGATGGATGGCCTGACGGTCCCATTAAGCCTGTGGAAGCTGGCAGAGTGATTTCTTAATTAATATAGATGTGGGTTTAATTCTGTGATTTAGCAGGCATGTTTTGAAAGCTGGGCTGTATGAGGCCACCAGGGCCCCTGGCTGCCTGAATGTGGTTCCAGAGTAGCCTGGCTACTGGGCTGGGTGTCCAGCCATGTCACTCCATCCTTGCAGGGCTCTCACCTCTGCTGAACCCCTGCCCAATTCTGAATGATCTCTGCCACCGTTGTGCTTTCCAGTGATGGAAGGGAGGCACAGAGCCTCTGCCTCCAAGGGCACTGATGTGTGTGGGGGGGCAGTGTAGATCAGTTTTGGGGAATCAGCTCCCTGCGGCCAGTGGAGGGGGTGGAGAGGCGAGGGGGAGCCCAGTGTGTGATGGCTTCAGCCTGGGAGCCGCCTGCACTCCCCTTCCCTGGGGGCACACGTGGTTTCTGACCACCTGGGAGAAGGGAGGGGAGATGAAATGCTGTTGTGAGTAAGAGAACAAGTGTGCATAGTGCATGTGTGTATGTGCTTGACTGTGAGTATGTATATGTGCATGTATATATGTACATGTGTGTTGAGTGTCAGTGCCCGTGATTGCATGTGTGTGTGTGACTGGGTGTGTGGGCATGAGAAGTGTGAGCGTGCATGTCCATATGTATGAGTGTGTGAGAATGGGTGTGAATGGGTGTGAGCATATGTCAGCAGTGATTTGCTGGTAAATGTTTAATAACCTGCTCTCCAAAAAATAAAAGGCCCTGATTTGTAACATTTCCTTTCCCCATGGCTGATTTTGAGCGATGTGATGTCCCAGAGTGTAGCGTTGAGAAAAGATGTCTGGAGCACGCTGTTATATGCTCTTTCCTTATATTTAAAAAAACACATGAATAGCCTCAAGAGCATAGAAAGTAGGGATATGTAGCAAAAGAATTAGGAAGTGATGAGTGTTGATTATCCATTTTGTTTTTAATATAATTTGTTTAATGATAAGTTTATATAATTTAATTGATAGTGGCAGTGTTTAATAACTTGCTCACAAAATTCCTGAAAATGTAACAGTAGGCTCACATGGGCTGGTACAAGCTGGCTCCAGAAGGCAGATGTGTGTGTGTGCATGAGTGAACATGACTATGTGAGTGTGATGTATGACAGTGAGTTCAGGATATGAGTGTGTGTGTGTGTGTGTGTGTGTGTGTATGTGTTCACTAGGTGAAGGAGGGGAGGTGTTCTTGTACCCCAGCATCAAGCCTGGGGGCTGAGCTGCCAAACCCAGGGCTGAGTGTCCCCAGCCACTTGCCCCTCTGCCTAGTTCCTGTCCCTTGTCTTTGGTTTGCCATCTGCTGGCCCCAGTGTCTGCCACTGCTGGCTCCTTCCTCGCTCTGCTCTAAGCTGGGGAAGGGTCTCCTCTCTATCCAGTGTTCAGACCCCACTGGGTCCTGCTGGGCCCTGGCCCTGTTTTCCCACAGCTTTGGCCTTGATCCTCCAGGCCATGCCCCATACAGAACTGCCAAAGGGATATTTCAAAATCAAACTCTCTCTCCCACCCCAGGGAGCAGCCACGCTGCCAGCCTCCTTCAGCCCCTCAGTGGTCGGCTCTGCCTTGGGTTCTAGCCCTAGCCACTGAACACCCTGGAACCCCCTTCCTCAGCCTGCCTGCCCCCTGAGGAATGCCCACCGATCTGCCTGCCCATTCCAGCTTCGCCTGGCCCAGCTTGGGCCCATGTCCCGCTCCCCCAGTAGGGGACCCTGCCTTCCTCCCGCCCTCCATGCCCCCTGTGCCCTCTCAGACAAAGAACTGTCCCTGGGACCTCTTTCTCTCCATTGAGGGGTCTTGGGGGCAGCGATGTGGTCCAGGATGCTTTCGGACTGAGCTGGGAGAGGCCTGACCCTGGCTGGCCCTTCCCTGCAGAGCGAACCAGAGAGGCAGGGCTGGGGGGCGCTGGCCTGGGCGAGCCCCCCTGGCACAGCCTAGCTCCCTGCGTGGGTTGGCAAGGCCTCTTCAAAGGCAGGTTTCCGAGGAAACAAATTAAACCCGAGTAAATACTAAAGAGTAATTATGCAAATTAAACACAGAAGCTAAAGAACATTTGGTAGCAGGTCAAAGGGAAGCTGCTGAGGGGGGAGGGTCCCAGGAGGGGAGGGGCCGGCGGGTGGGGGATGGTGGCCGCAGGAGAGGACGGGGCCAGCTGTTCCTGCGTCTTACCAGGAGCCTGACCCCGGCCTCTTACCGTAGTCCCACGCATAGAGGGCGCCCTGCCTATTTTATAGAGGAGGCACCTGAGGCTCCGAGAGGTTAAGGGCCGTGCCCAGGCCAGGAACAGAACGTGGGTGAGTCCATCTCCCATGTGTCAGGTCCCGAGGACCACGCTCTCTCCCCGAGCCCACAGCCTGCTGCCAGCGCGGGGGCGGGAGGCAGCGAGGAGAAGGGGGCGTGGCGTGGAGAAGAGGGAGGGGCTTGGTAGGAGAAGAGGGCGGGGCGCCCTGGGGCCTGGGAGAAGCGGGAAGGGCGTGGGCAAGAGGGAGGAGCGGGGTGGAGGGGGCGTGGGCAGGTTGCTCAGTCGCACATCCGCTATTCATGGCTGCCTCTAGCCCGTCAGCCCAGGTCCAGCGTGCGCTGCGGAGGCTTGAGTCACCGCGGAACGGGGGCTTGGCCGCCTGTGGCCATAGGCCCTGGTTTTGGCTTCCTGCCAGGCCAGCCCTGTGCCCTCCTCCTGTCCTGCTCCTTTCTGGCCAGATCCAGGGGTATCAAAACAGGCTTTCCTCCAGGGTGGCGGCATACCAGGCCCCATTCCCTCATACCCAAACAGAGCCATCAGCAGTTCCCCCAAATGGACTCTTGGGTCCCTTGCGACCTTTGAGCCTGAGGTCCTCTTGGCCTGAATACTCTCCGCTCTCTTGGCCACCTGGAAAACGTCTCTTCATCCTGCAAGAACCCCCTCCTGGATTGCACCCCCGAACGCTTCCTGAGACCCTTCCTCTCCAGATACCTGCGTGTAAACAAACTCAGCACGTACTTCCCGCTCTTCCTGGTACCCACCTGGAGTCTTGCTTGCTGCTCTGTTTTCCTTTGAGTCTCCTGAAGGTGGGACAGTGTCTGCTCCATCTCTCTATCATCCAGGACAGGGCACAGTGTGGTTTGGGCAGCAGACACAGGCGTGGGCAGTGAGGCACTTGACGGGGCCAGTCCCACAGCCTTGCTGGGGGGCGAGGGGAGGGGGAAGCAGTGATCAGGGAGCCCCGGATACACCCGAGGATTAGGAAAGGGAGCTGGGTGCGGCGGGTCAGGTGTGGGGGTGACAGCGTTCCTGAGCCAATCCAGCCAGGTCTGCAGGAGTGGAACAGTGGGGTGCAGCGTTGTTTCCAAGTCCCCACAGTTGGAGTTGCTGTTTCCAGGAGCATGGGCTTTACCCCAGAGTGATAATTTACAGAACTAATGAAGACACTGCATTTCACAGGGTAATGTCAGTTATTAATACTGATTGCAAATTAACAGCTGCTAATAGCCTGCATCACATTTTCATCTTTTTGCCATTCTTAAAAGCTAGGCTCCAGCACTTGACTGGCGGGCTGCCTGGTCTCTCTGGAGCCCTCCAGCGGGGACACTCGGTAGACCAGGGGTGGGGTGGGGGTGGGGGCCAATGTCTTGGTATAGCAGAGGGCAGAGCCTTTGATAGATCTGGGTTTGAATCGCTGCTCTGCCACTTGCAGGCTGGCTATTCTGAGCCGGTGGCTTGTCTGTGAAATGGGTGCCATCTGGTAATTCCCTAGAGATGCTTGAGGCTTGAGTGAGGGGCGTGGACAGGTGTGTTCTGCACGTGGTGGGGTTCACAGACCTGCTTCCCTCCCCTGCCAGGTGCCTGGGGCCGGTTGGCTGAATGTGGGGAAACTGTTCTGGCTCTGGAGTCAGAGGACCTGGGCTCGAACCCCATTGCTGCTTCTCGCTGGCTGGATGACCTCAGGCCAGTCGTTACACTCTCTGTGCCTCCATATTCTCACTTGTGAAGTGGGGGTAGACCAGTTCTTACCTCATCAAGGTGTCCTGGGGGCTAATTGAAATCATATATGCAGAATATCTACATCGTGCCTGGGACAAGGCCAGACACAAATCAATATTTGTGTTACGATCAGTCATCCTTATTGTAGGTAGCCTTGGTCCCCCAGTGCCATGGGAGGGAGGTCATCTGGGTGGGCTATGAACAAAAAGCAAAGATGATGGCTTTGGGGCTCTTTGGAAATTCAAATATGCCTGTTTGGGTGAACATTTGCTTTGGAATCTTATATAAATTAGAGAGGAATCCAGGATAACATCCAGAGTTCTCAAGCAGAACATGGGTCATTGCTCTTGTCGGCTGTGTGGTGTCGATGGAAGGACTCAACTTCTCTGGTCTTCACTTTTCTCATCTGCAAAGTGGGGATGGTTATCCCTCCCTTGCAGACTGCCAAGAACAAGAAAAGCAGTGAATGTTTTAGTTTCCTGGCTGCTGAAGCAAATACTGTGCAATGGGTTGGCTTATATGACAGGAATTTATTGGTTCAGGGTTTTGAGGCTAGAAGACTTCTAAATTCAAGGCGTCATCAGGGCGATGCTGTCTCCTAGAAGACTGTGGCATTCTGGGGCTGGCTGCTGGTGATCCTTGGCCCTTGGCTTTTCCATCACATGGCCATGCATGTGGCGGCCTCTCCTGGCTTCTCTGGGTTCCATTCACTTCCAGCTTCTTCCCATGACTTCCTCTCTGTCTCTGGATTTCATTCCTCTTATAAAGGCCTCCGGTAATAGGATTAAGACCCATCCTGATGGAGTTGTTCACACCGTAACTGAAGTAGCCTCATCAGAAGGTAATAGGTTTGCTCTCAGAGGAATGGATTAATATAAAATTATATATTTTCTAGGGCATGTAGTTGCAGGCCACCACAGCATGTAATCTCCAGCAGTTTGGGGAGAGGGAACCTGCGGGGGGGGATATAAAGATCAGCCTCCCACTGAGCACGTTTAGCTGAGGGTCTTGCTTCCTCCCTGTGGGGCTGTTTGGAGGGTCTCTTGGCACAGGAAAGAAGCTTCTTAGGAAATACCAGTCTTGCCTCCTCATCCTGAAAAGACCACATCAAAAGCTAGAGGACTCTGATTCCCTCTGAGTCTTGGAGAAAGAACTGCTAAAATCAATACTGAATACCTTGTAAGTGAAAAGCGATGGGAACATCGAACTTTATTTGTGAGAATTCTAAGAATTATTAGCATATTGTGTATTCTTTAAAAATTTGATCTTAGTTGACAAAAGGGAATTGCAAATCAAAGGGACTATTTATTGCAGTGGGAATAGGGGACCTGCCAGTTTACAAAAAAAATATTGAAGGAGCAGATATTGGAAACATGAAAGACAGCGGTAGATAAACACTGCAGAATTTTATCCAAACGCTGGAACCTAACTCAGAACAGAAGTTGGTGAAGAATTATTTTATAAACCCATTTTCATCAGAACATGTGTAAAATGCAAATTTTGATCATTATGTAAATTAGTTGCTTGGTGTAATTTACTTAATTCAAAGCACTTAATGCAGCGTGGTATGTTTTTTTCCGAAGTGCCAGAGCAGACGTTTATTTTAAATTGTTTTTAATCTTGATCTTCCAGCCTGATTATTTAAAATGTTTTTCCCTTGTGTTATTTTTTTTTTTAACGGAAAAGAACAGGGCTTGGTGAGAAATGAAACATGTTATGAACATGTTATGAGCTTTGCAAGGGCTGCAGGAAAGGGGCATGGGGACGATTTACACACGGCTGCCCGAGCCCCAAAGGGCACGTGAATGTGGTCGCGCCGTGTTGGATGCGCGGTGTGGACGTGCAGTGTAGACGCACCCATCCAGGAATGATCTGACGATGCATTTCCCTTAAAGTCTCGTGGCTGGGGTCTGGAGCCTGTCGGAGCAGAAGGCTCCTGGCTGTTATCCGCCCCGATTATGGGCAGAAATTAGTTCTCTTACTCAGGCGAGTTTTCTACGACCCACCTTCCCTTTCAGTCACTTTAAAACTTGGGAATTTCCATTACCGCGGAAGGGAGAGCGGACCTTTTTAGTCTTCTATTGTGTCATCCAATTGTCGGGACAGCGTCTCCCTTCTTGACGAGCCTCTGGAACAAGAGGGTTGATTTGCTCATTGGGGAGCCCTCCTGGGGGGCGTTCCTCTGGGCGGCTGCGCAGCCTAGGAGGGGCAGGCGGCCCGGGTGATATGTGCCCCTGGCGGCAGGAGCGTGGGCTCCCGTGGGGAGGTGAGGCCAGCTCTGTGCCGGGAGGGTTGTGAGGGCAGGATTGGAACCCGCGCCCCCCCACCCCACCCCTGGGGATTGGGGTCCCCAGGGCTGCATCTGTAAGCTCCCGCCTGCCTGATCTCTGCCTGGCCAGGTCACTGTGGGGGGCGGGTGGGTCTGCTTTGGGGGACTCTTGGGGCCAGGTCGGCTATGACTTTCCCAGGACAGAGGAGGCCCCCCTCCCAGGTGAGACTTTCAGAGAGAAGGCTCAGCTGGGTGCTGTGCTGCTGAGGCTGGGGAGACTCCACCTGAGAGTCTGTCTCCAGCCCCACTGAAGCCAGCCCCTGCCTGGGCCCCGGGGGTAGGGTGCATGCTCTGGGGGATGGGGCCTGGCTCCTGTGTTCTGAGGGTGGGCTCGGGGTGCCACGGCTGGGCGCCTGCTCCTCCTGCTGCTGAGCTCCCAGGGCCTTCTCCGTGCCACCCTTTCTCTCAGAGACGTCCTTTATACAGCTGCATGGGTGAGTTAATTCGTTCACTCATTGTGGCCTGCTGTGTCCTGAAGGTGCACTTCGGAAGTGATCAAGAAACGGCAGAACGCGCTGCACTTCCTGCCGCACGGTCTGTCTTCCCTGCGGATGGGGAGCTCCTTGAGGACAGTGCTGTGAAGTTTTAAAAGCCTGACCATCTGGTGCCCAGCACAGGTCCTGGCCCAAAGCAGCGCTCAGGAAATGTTTGCGAATGGAAGGAAGGGAGAGGGAGGGAGGGAGAGAGGAAAGGAGAGAGGGAGGGATGGAAGGAGGGAGGGAGGGGAGGAGGGAGGGAGGGAAGGAGAGAAAGAGGGAAGGAGGGAATAAGGGAGCGAGGAAATGCATAGCTGGGCAGCTGAGGTGTGGAGAGGAGAGGGGTCAAATGGATTGTGGGCAGAGGGGAGCAGGCATTACTTTTGATTGGAGCCACAAGCACGTGGTGTTTGAAATGCCTCCTCACCTGCCAAAAGACCCAGCCTCCATCACACCCCATTTCTGCAGCTGCCCTGAACCTGTGACAAAGGTGGTGGCATTTCCGGTGGGTGGGAAGGGGAGTGGGCAGTAAAGGAGAAGGGCTTGGGCAGGGGTCTTGGGAATAAGCTTGAATTATGGGTAAACTACATCTGGGAAGAGATTCAAAGCATATCTTTGGGGACCAAATAAGAAAAAAAGTAAAAAGAAAAAAGGCTGTAGAATCAAAGTTGGGTCTCAGCCTTTGGAAAGTTTTCCAGGAATCCTCCAGCACTTCTGACTGTGAACTTCTTCTGTGTGTGAGGCGGCAGTCCTCATACATATATATGTACATTACAGATGGTAAAATATTCTTTATAAGTACTGTCTGTGCTTGGGCCTTTCTCAGAAATTGGAAATAGTAGGGGAGGCAATTTGAGATGGGTTCTTTCGTTTCAGTTACTTTTCAGAAAGAAAGTATTTAAAGTACCCAGTGACTCCTTGATTTTTTTTTTCCAGGAGTAGGGGAATATTCACAGCCATAATCTTAAATTGAAAAAAGAAAACTTTTGCCTGACTTCTGTTTTCACCTGGGAGGACTTGACATGCTCCCTGGGTGGTTTCTGGCATCACATTGGCCTTCGGGCTGGTTCTTGCTTTGTTTCAATTAAGTCCCACACACTTTTACTGCCCCTGATGCTGTGCTAAGTCCCTGGGGCCTGGGAGTTTGATAGAGAAATGAGGGCGACCTGGTACCTGCTTCTCATTTACTCTAGTTGTTAAATTTGAGGGAGGCATTAATTAACTCTGGTTAGAAGCTCTGAGATGGCTTTGAGGTGGGTATATTTGAGTTGGGTCTTGATGGAGGGGTGGGACTTTTACATTTCAAATTAGGAGCATCCAGGCAGAAGGTGTGTGTGTGTGTGTTGTATGTATGGGGGAGGAGGGATAGCCAGGGAAAGGCAAAGAGATTCTTTTCCTAGAGCACAGAGTGTGTGGTTGCTGGAGGTAGTGGTGGTGGAGCTGGAGCTGGAGGCACAAAAACAAAACCAGAGGGTGTGACTGGGGCCAGAGTCTCCTAGGTACCAGTAATAAAGTCTCCAGAAGGCTTTTTGTTTGCTCACAATTGATTGATGCCTTTAAGGATGTTACTTTCTTGCCTCTTTTGAATAAGTCTTGTGCTGCTCATAGAGAGTTCCCTGGGAGCACTAGTGCATGAGCTGATGTGAACCTTAGGGAGAGCATTCTGGCAGAAGGCATTGGAGGGGCAGACGCCAGAGTCTGGGACTTCGGAGGAGACTCTTGTGGAATTCTGGGAGGAGACCAAGGTGCCCTGAAGCTGGGAAAGGAGAGTGGAGATGATCAGAGGAAACGTTGAGGGGCCTGGGTGAGCCTCGGCGGTGGGCATGTGTGGCGTTGCCGTTCTCAGAGCCTGGCTGGCAGCAGGGAACAGGGGACTCGATCGTGGGCGTGGTGGGGGATGCCAGCGGGAAGTGCAGGATTGGCTGGGAAGGTGACCAGGGCGGCTTGAGGGGAGGTGTCTTAGTTTGCCTGAGCTGCTGTGACAAACACCACACAGTGGGGTTGGCTTACACCCAGGAATTTATGGGCTCAGGGTTTTGGAGGTTAGAATGCCATGATCAAGGCATTGGCAGGGCCATGTTTTCTCCCTCCAATTTTTGGTTTTCCGGGGACTGGCTGCTGGCCATCCTTGGGTCTCTTTGGCCCAAGGCGATGCCCTCTCCTTTCTCACTTTTGTGATTTCTGGGTTCCCTTTTAAGGCCCCAAAATCCAGATTAAAACCCACCCTCATTCAGTTGGGCCATACCTTAGCTAAAAGGAACATCTCCAGAAGGTCCTGTTTATACTGGGTTCACACCCACAGTGATGCAAGGAAGGAACATGTCTGTGTTGGGGTACAGGATGCAGTTGACCCCAGGAGGAGATTGGGAAGTAGGTGGGAGCAGAAGGGCCACCCTTACAGGGCCTGTTCCCAGCCAGCCTGACAGTCCCCTCCTGCCCAACATCTGTGTCCTCCAGTGCACTATCCTGTTGGAATGTATCTTGCTTTCCATTTGTTTATTTGTCCTGGCCTGTTCTCTCGCCCCTGCAATGCAAGTTCCATGGCAGCAGGAACAGTGTGGACTCATTCATTTATTCCCCCTACACCTAGAAGGGTGAATGCTAAGAGAAGGCTCTCAGTGAACATTGGGGGGAATAAAGGAGTGGGTAAATGTTGACCGGGTGCATCTGGAAGCTCTTGGCCGGGTCTGGGTATTGGAAAGACCCCTTGAGAGCGCAGCAGAAGGCTAGGAGAGGTGAGGCCTATTTTGTGTCAACCTGTTCCAGGGAATCATCACCTGCAGTTCCTTAGAGGAACGGACTTGCCCCTGGCCCCGAGTCCCTGTGCTGCCTTCCTCCTCTCTCCTCACTGGGGACTGTGGCCCTTTCCTACCCCTTAGGCCTCCTCTTTCTGTCACCTCTTCCCTGCCTCAGAGGCCAGGGCTGGGGCCGCATGAGGCCCAGAGGTGACCCCCAGCGACTCTCTTCCTGGGTGGGGTGGGTCTGTGTGGGGACAGCTGCATCAACCCTCATGGCTGGGGCCAGGCTACCTGTGCAGGGAGATGGTGAGGAACGCCTGGCAAAGTCAAAGTCAGGAACACTGCTGTCCAGGGGGGCAGCCCCGGCTCTGACCACATGTCCTTGTTCTTGTTCAGGGAATTCTCCTTCCTGGAGAGCAGTGCTTTCTGTGGGGTGGGGTGGGGATGACATTGCAAAACCAGTCTCTTGCAGAAAGAGAAGGACTTCTATTGGAGAGGCTGGCTTCCTTGGCCCCATTTCTTGGAGAACGGGGCAGGAGGGCTGCAAAGGGGGCGTGTGCGCTCTCTCTCTCTCTCTCCTCCTCTCCCCCTCTCCTCCCTGCTCCCGTGAGTCTGGCCCCAGCCCTCATCAAGTGCTGAATAAGTGCTTCAGAGGGCCGCCGCTGGGAGTTGACCTTTTCAGCTAAAGGGGAGCGGGCAGCTGCAGCCCAGGGCCGTGGTCCGCGGGAGAGCCTCCTTCAGCCTGCATCAGGTAATCCAGATGTGAGGAGCCAGGGGTTGCCAGAGATCCAGAACTTTCTGTGATGGCTCCATCCCATGAGGGGCGGCCTGCATGGGAGCAGGAAATGTAGCTGCCGAGGCTTGCATGGATTCTGAGTGCCCTTTGTCCCGGTGGGTGCTGTGGGGTCCGAGACGGTGGCTGCCTGCCCACAGCCCCTCGTATTCCCCGAGGAAGAGAAACAGTCCTGCAGGTTGAGATGGGTCCGGGCAGAGCCACCCTGGGGAAGGGACTGGAGGGGCTTCCTGTTGCCAGCCCGAGAGGACTGGCCCTCCTGGTGTGGGGCGGGAGGTCCCCTGCAGCCATGCTGGTGGCCCTGCCAGGCGTACAGACCCATGTGCATGCACCTGGGGCCAGCCTGAGCCCTCCCGGGGGACCTGTCTAGGTGAGCGTGCAAGAAAGACACACCTTTGCAGACACTGTCTATATTTGCCACCTTAAAGACACAGTTGCCTGGGAACACTGCTGGAAGAGGGGTGGGAGCTGCTGGATGGTGGGTCTCTGGATGTCACCTTCATGCCTGTCCCCGGGTGAGCTCTCGGCCCCTGCCTGTCACCTTTGGGTCTGGGTCCCAGCGCGCCAGAGCCCGGGCCACGAGGCAGTGAGGACCGTTGGTGTCCAGGGGAGGGAACAAGCAGAAGCTGTCTGTAGACATGTGGCCTGGCTGCGGGGCTGGTTCACTGGGGACATAGCTGTGAGTGGTGTAGCTGTTTAACCTTACACTTAAGATTTCATGAGGTAATATCAGATAAAATGCATCCAATTACTGGGGCTTATCAGTTAGTTATTGCTGTGAAACCAACAATGTCAAAGCGTGGTGGCTTTAGAGTACCAGCCATTTGTTATTTTTTACGAGTCTAGTGGTCAGCTGGGCCCAGGCCCTGTTCTGCTAGCCTGTGGCTGGGGGCGGCTGAGGCCAGTTCAGTCTCCTCCAGGTGTCACTCAGCTCCTTCCAGCAGGCCAGCCTGGGGCTGTCCTCTGGGCGTCTCATGGTCTTAGGACACGGAGGTGCACCAACCCCTGCTCAAACCTTGGCTTGTGTCAAGTTTACAGTGGTCCTGTAGACAAAGTAGGCCATGTGGCCCAGCCCAGTGTGGGAGCTGGGGGGGACTTCAGAGCTATAGGCCAACAGTGTGGGCAGAGGGTGCCAATACTGGGGGCCCAAATGCAGCGACTCTCCCATGTTTGGAAACGCTGTTTGCACTGGGCTGGGTAGAATGTGGTTTATCAGGTGGTGCAGTGCAGTAGAACTTTCCATGATGATGGAAATGTTTTATATCTTAACTGTCCAATATAGTAGCCCTGGGTGGCTACAGAGCACTGGAAGTGTGATCAGTGCAACCAGGCAACTGAATTTTATTTAATTTTAATTAATTTCAGTAGCTACTGTATTGGAGAGCCCTGAACTGGCAGGTGGGGTGGGGACATCACTGGCCCAGGCACGCCCAGCGCTGAGGTGTTCTTGCGCTAACATCTGGCGAGTGTGAGCTGTGATGCGCTCAGGAGGGGTGGGGCCTGGGGCTGGCACCAGCACTGTTTTCTAGTTGGGGCCCCCTCATCCTGTTGCATTTCTGCATCTTGGCACATCTGCCCTGCTGCTGCCTCAGATGTATTAAGAAGCTCCAAAGAATCTCTTCACCATTTTTCTTTCAGGAGACCTTGGGGCTCCAGCTCTCCAGGGCAGGCTGATGGGGACTGACTGGCCTCTCTGTGAATTGAGGGGCATCCACAGCCTGGGGCCCAAGGCTCTGGGCAGGCGTAAGGCACTGCACCATGGTCCTCACTCGGTCCTCTATGTCCATTCAGCAGCTTTGGGGGAGCCCCCTCCAGGCCACCTTGTCCTTGCCCTGGGCTTGGAGAAAATGGCTGTTCTGGTTTGCTAAAGCTACCTTTATGCAAAACACCAGAAACAGATTGGCTTTTATAAAGGGGGTTTATTTGGTTACAGAGTTATAGTCTTAAGGCCATAAAGGGTCCAAGGTAAGGCATCAACAATAGGGTACCTTCATTGGAGGATGGCCATTGATGTCCAGAAAACCTCTGTTAGCTGGGAAGGCATGTGGTTGGTGTCTGCTTGCTCCCAGGTTGCATTTCAAAATGGTTTTCTCCAAAATGTCAGCTTTCAACAGTCATCTTCAAAATGTCTCTCAGATGCAGCTCTGAGGTTCTTCTGTTTGTGAGCCCCTACATAAGACTCCAGTGAACTAATCAAGGCCCATGCTGAAAGGGCAGAGCCACACGTCCATGGAAACATTCAATTAGAGGTCACACCCTAACCAAAGGTGTCACTTACAGTTGGGTGGGTCACATCTCCATGGAAACAACCTAATCCCAGTATGGCCTTCTCTGGGGGACATAATATATCCAAACTGGCACAATGAACTTTCCCACTCCCTGTCACTTCCTTGCCCTCTGACTTGGTGGCCAGTGGTGTCTGGGCACAGGGCTGGCTGTGCCTTAGGGAGCAAGGCTGCTGACGGGTGAGCATGATGCTGAGTGCATGGCTGGCTTTTCAGGCAGGTGCCATGGGCTTGAGTTCTGGTTACACAGCTCCTACTTCCAGGAGGGCTCCCGGGTTTCTGCTCAGGCACCGCCGTGCCTCTCGGCCTGGACTAGTTAGGATGCTACCCCTGTGCCTCCAAAGCACGGGCCCCGGGAACACAGCAGGTAAAAGCTGCAGAAATTGCAACGCCTCACACCAAAGAGCTCTTCACGGGCATGAAAATGGTTGTCAGCAATTTTCATCCCCACTTTATAGATGAGCAAACTGAGGTGCTGAGGGGCCGGATGATTGGCTGGGTGTTTAATGACTGCCCTAAATGCTAAGTATCAGTGTGTGCGGTGGACTTGCAGACTCTCGTCCTTTCCCCAGGATTGGAACAGGGGTCCTGCTCACAGCCTCCCCCAGCCCCCTGACAAGTTGTAACCGCCTTGGTGCCCTGCTCTCCTCTCTGACCCCTTGCTTGGATGTCCACAACTGCCCTTGTTACAGGCCAGCTGGACCTAGATTTCCTGAGAGCCCTCGCTCCCTGTGAATCTGGGAGCCTGGAGTCCCCTGCAGCCGCCACACGTCCTGGCACATGTGCCACCCAATATGTTGGCAAAGGACATGAAGCCAAAGTTTGGGAATGAAACTGGAGAAACATAGTCAAGCCGAATTAACAGTGTTCGCTTTAATTTTAGTTCTCAGTGACTGGGTGAGCCAGGGCAAGCTACAGGAGCTGCCCAGGTACAGGGAGCATGTGTGGCTTGTAGAATCTAGAGCAGCCTGCGGGAGGCCTGCCCCAGGCCCCAGGCGCACAGCCAGGGGGTGTGGGATGAAGGCAGGCCTTGCCTTTGGCAGGGGAATTGCAGGAGGGCCAAACTAAGGAAACATCCCAGGCTTTGAAAAAACAGCCAATTGCTTGAGACTTCAGGCTGCAAGTGACAGAAACCCAACTCAAGTTGGCTGAGGCAAGAAAGGGAATTGATTGGCTCATGGAGCCAAAGAATGCGGGAGAAGCAGGCTTCAGTTCCAGTTGGATCCAGAGACTTGAGTGACTGTTCTCACTGTAGGACGTGCTTGCTGTGGCGCTGGCTCCATATTGGGCAGGCTACCCTTTGGGGAAGCCAGATGGCTTTGCAGGGTTGCTGAGAGAAGATTTGGGCACTTGTTTAAAAAAAAAAATCCCTAGCACTTCCCATCCTGTGCAAGTGTAGATTTGGGCTCCAGGCTCCCTTCTGGACTGCTGTCCCCTGGGAATTTATTCCAGCTCCCCCTGCTCCTTTCTTCTTGGGCTTGAGTTCTGACATCATGGCAACTGCAGAGAAAGAGCAAGCTTCTTCCCCAGGTGCTTAAGCCATGTTGGGTCATCTGATCATCCCTGAACCAGTCAAGCCGTGACATCTTGATGGGCCAGACTTGGGTCACACAGCTTGGAGTGACATTCCCGTGGAAAGAGAGTGGGGGAGGGGGAGTGTTGCATCAGAGAAAACCAGGGTGCAATTAGCATGGTGGGAACCCAGGCCCCCGAAACAAGACAGGGCCCCAAGCCTCAGGGCTGGGTTGCAAGAGCACAGGGCGTTCAGCCACAGCCACTGGGCTGGAAGGTATCCAGGGCTTAAACTGGTCCAGGCCCTGAGGCTGCACCAGTTCAGGTCAGAGCAAGCGGAGACCCCAAATGGCCAGGGAGGCTCAAGAGCCTCAATTTTGGGGAGCAGAGGGATGTAGAGGGGACCGGGGGCCAGGGACCACCAGCACATGTAACCTCACAGACAGAACTGTGAGGACTGGGTGCCTTGGATGAAAATGGTAGGGAGGAAAGTGGAGTTTATTGTAAAGGAGCGTGTTCTGGCCTCAGGACCTGTGGGACACAGGATGTGTCACCCATACAGGGGGATTCTCACTCTGGGCCTGGATGCTATAGAGGGACAATGGGACTGTATGAGTGTCCTCTAACCTCCAGCCACTGTAGCCAACTCTAATCCTCATACCTGCTCACCTTGGCAATATCCTTGGTGTATCCTGACTCCTGGCTCCAGCCCAGACCTCCCTGTCCTCTCCCGGGGCCCCAAAGAAGAGTGGAAAGCGTTTTTGGCCTTGCCCTCCATGGGTTGAGGAACATGGGACTTGGATGCCCTCCCACGTCCCCTCCTATTTAAAGACGGATTCTCTGCTCTTCTCCCACTGTGCAGATATCCGTGGGCTCCAAAGCTTCCTGGACCAGGCTTCACGGCTGGGCCTTGATGTCTCTTTACAAAAGGTGGACAAGAACATCAGCCATGTGTTCACCAGCCTCTTTACCACGATGAAGACGGAGGAACTGAACCGGTACCGTGACACGCTCCGTCGTGCCATCCTGCTGCTCAGCCCCCGGGGAGCCCACGCCTTCATCAATGAGGTGGGTGAGTGGGCACCGTGGCCATGGCAGTAGCCTGGGGGCAGGGGGCTCATGGGGGCTGCAGGATGTAGCCCCTTCATGCTGGACCACAATAGGCGTGGGGACCAACGGATGCTCGGCTGCACATGGCCATCGAGGGGCTGACTCCCGAGCCTGGCTTTCCCCCCATTTGATCCCAGACTTTGGGAGTCTGGTGGGGGTGTGTGCACCTGATGGGAAGCCTTTTTATAAGAAACTGCCTGAGATTTCGGGGGCAAAATTCTGGCTGTAAATTATATATATATACATTTCCTTTAAAATTTTCCTCTTTGCTGACAGGTGTTAGCCTTTAGGGATAAAGTAAATTTCCAGCTCT
>PVKY010006526.1:0-15867 GCA_004027775.1 Bradypus variegatus
CCAACCTCAGGGGAAAGGTTTTCGTAATTCACCATAAAGTAGATTTTTTCTAGATACTTTATCAGATCAGGGAAGTTCACAATTTCATTTTGGTAATTTCCCATGTTTTACTTGTTTGCTTCTCATACACTGCTGAGGAAATACAAGTAATAGCAAAGTGCTTTATCCAAACATACAATTTTTAAAAGTCCTGAATTATTCTGGCAGAGACTATTAAAGATCTTCAGCAACCACGTCTCTCTAAAGTTCCGGGTATCTCTTGCAGTTGGAACAAACTGGTAACTAGTTCTGGTCAAAGGAATGCGAGCAGAAGTGAGGTTTGTCACCTCTGGGCCAAAGTAGCAAAAATATCTTGTGCCTTTCCCATGCTCACCATTCTCTCCATCTTCCAAAGGAGGAAACCAATGCAGCTAAGATACAAAGAACCCACGATACGGAAGCCCCCTGCATCCCTGAGTCACCACTTGGAGGAGAGCTGTTTGGAAGAGTCAACTAAGCTGCATCAGATTGTGACCTGAGGAAGAAATAAAAATTTATTGTATTAAATCATTGATGGTTTGGGGATGTGTGTTACAGCAGATGGCATTACTTACCCTGATACAAAATTTTCTCTCCTTCAGTAACAGTGCTATGAGAAGAAAAGGTGCAAAGCAATGACCTAAATTCTTCAGGACTACAATACTGGATCATTTTTAATAAAGGAAGAAAATGTTCAGTTTTCCACACCAGTAAAAATTATTCAGGTGACCAGTGTACCCTATACGTTCATTTTGTGGCAGGTAACCATTTAGCTCTCACCTCATCCTTTTCTGGTTTTTAATCAGCTCATTTTGCCATAGCATCTTCTTAAAAATGCCAGTGTCTTCACCTGGCTCTACCACCGGATCTCAGCCTGAAAGTGCCCCACGGAGCCCACTATGCGGCCATTGGCTCCAACCCTGACCGTGTCGTCCTGTTAATGTGTTATATTGAATCCTCGTAGGAAGTTTTCTCCCCAAAGCAGTAACAATAGAGATGTTGGCAATGGTTTACTTGTAAAATAGTTTCCAGTTGGATCACTTCAGAAGGCCAACTATATACCCAGTAACCAGAACTCCTAAAGCATTTTAGAAACTATGGAGCTTAGGGAATTTTTACACCTCAGCCAACTCTTTTGACTGCTTTTAATTAAATACAAATTAAATAATTGACATAGAATGCCATTAGGCAATTATTTTGCTGATATTTGTTCTCTCTTGAGACCTGGCTGTTTACCGCATTGATCATCCACAAAATACTTTAACTCAGTTAACTGAGATGGTTGTAACATAGTTAAAGAGCTAATATCAACTTAAAGTACCCAAGGACTTTTAGGTGAATACCATGTTTGTATTAACAGTACATGCTTCAGATCCCAGAATTTTTCTATTTTTAATCCTTTATCCCTGGGCCATCCACTGTAGAGATGTGGAATGTTAATTATTTTTTTCTGATTAAATATTTTAAATAAATGAATAAATTAACAACAAAAGTGATGTTTATCTGAGAGTTTATCAACTTAATGACCATTTTCAGAATAATCAGAATTTTTATTCTTTTTCCCAAAATGTACATAAATCCAATAAGAGCACATCTGGTTCATTGGCAAGACCTGAAGATATTTTTCCATCAAAAAAGTAATCAGAATATTCCATGTACCCACCCAAGATTCTTCTCTTTTTTTTTTTTTGCTTTGTTTTGTTTTGCATTGGAGAGGGTCAATATTGGCTCTTCATCTTATAATAAACATTTAAAATATTAACTTAATTTAGAGCCATTGTTAAATTTATTACTGTCACTAAACACATTCTTTAGCATTCAAATAATTTCTCAATGTGGGAGGTGAATGTTCAAGTGAGACGGGCAGTTCACTGAGGTCAAAAGAGATCAGCCATTCTGGATTTTTCCTTGGCGCAAAGCCAAAGGCGATGTGCGTGTTCCACGGGCTTATGAAAACAGCCAACACCCTGTTACACGCATCGTAAACGCGAGTCTGTCTCCCAGGGGTACACATGCCGATCTGTCTGTATGCATTTATAGAAAGAGGCAACGAAGAAATTCCCCAGCTTAGACAAAAGTTTTGTGACCATTAGGAAACTTCTTAGCAACTTGGGTTCAATTTTTATTTAGAAAACCCACAAGCTGCCATCTACAAAGACCCCTGTGAGGGAGGTCTGACGTCACCAAGACGATGCCCCAGAGCACCCCAGGACAAGCACCTACCTGCTAGCTTGGCCATTTGCAAGAGTTGGTCTAATAACGTGATCAGAAGCCGGCTTTGAAAACTTAATATTTTTAATTGTGGTTCTGGCTTGATAAATTATCTTGATGAACTGAACTGATTTGTCCAAGTTCAAATAGCTTAAAAAGCAAGAATCGGCTTAGGCTCCTGGCCAATATATTCAGAACAAAACCAAGCCCTTTGCCAGCTTCCCAAACTACTGCAATCAAAACCAGACAAAAGAAAGAGAAGATCCCTCCTGGAAACTGCCAGCGTTTTCACCAGTGCGGTTCTTCTCCGCGGCTCGGCTCGCTGCAGCCAGGAGCGGAGCGCCCGGCCAAGTGCTCACGCCTGGCTCCGCCACTGCGCTGACGCTTCAGATGATTGTCGTCTTTTTCTCTCCTGCTGCCAAGTGCTCCTGGAGCTCACGTGCCTGTATTCTGAAGCCAAGAGTTGGGAGCAAACCTTGCAATAGCTCATGCAATCGTAATGCAATTAGTGCGGCACGCGCTCCTGCTGCGCCTCTCCCCTCTGCGCTCTGAGCTCCCCAAAATCCATCACCGTGCCAAGTAAGCACGGCTCCCAGCCGGCCGAGGAGGCTCGGGCTGCACCCCCCATGCTCTGTGATCCCTGCTGCCTCCACCCTCCTCCTTTCAGAAGCACAGGAGCTGGGTCCATTGTGATGCCTTTCCAGAAACCACTGGGTGGCAAAACAGCCTGGTCAAGCTATTTCCAAATCAACCCTTGAGAGAAACAAGCATAGTCTCCAGATTGTGTGCACCTGCAAAGGACATTCTGAAGGTGAATGGATTTGCCATTCCAGCCACCCAAACAAATTCTAGAGATTATCAATTTCCAAAATATGTCCTCTCCCTCCTTCGCCACCTCCCATATTTTTTTTCCAATGATTTATATTGGGAGCACCCCCAACCTTTCTCGTGAGTGTATTAAAAGTGTCTCTTAGCACACCAAGCACCCAGTCCTGGGTTTTCAAATGCTATTCTTCACTAAAAGGAACCAGGACTCTTTGGAGAAATGGCCGGACCAAGGAAAGATGAACCTGTAACAACTGTCTGTCCCAGAATGTCCACAAGTGTTTGGAAAATAATGGAGACATGTCAACACATTCCAGAGCCAGCTTGACAAGGCTCCCATTGGCTAAGTCGGGGACAATTTCAGCAGCAAAATAAATAGTGATAGGAACAGATTACAATCCATTGATTAAAACAAAAATCTGTAGTCTATGCTGATATAAGTGAATGAATGAAGAAAGAAAGGAAGGGGAAAAACAGCTTTTTCTCACTACCGAATGCCAACCAATGAATGCAGAAGAAATGTTGTCACTAGAAAAATCACCATTTTGCAGCCATCAAAATAATAATTGATTGAGGCACAAATCAGCAATGGGTGCGAAAACTAGTGGATGAAATTTTGATGAGGAACAACATATTTGCATCATTTCAGGTACTTTCTCATAAATTACTAATTTATTACTAACAGAAAATAGTAAATTTACAATGGAAGGATCCGATCAACACCATCTTAACCAATATTCCAAGCTCACATCATCTATTTGGGAGCAAACTGACTTCTGTGTCTCCTGATAGGATGCACTGAGGGTACCATCTCACCTGGGCTGTGTTCCCACCAGAAAAGGAAACCTGAAAAGAAGTCAACAGATGCTGCCATGTACTTCGACATGTAACAGGAAAGCTAAGGGCCAAGGATCTCCAACAGCCAGCCGCAGAATGCCACAGTCTTCTGGGAGAAAGCACCGGCTTGATGACACCTTGATTTTGGACCTCTTCTAGCCTCAAACTGTGAGCCAATAAATTCTCATTGTTGATGGCAACTCATTATATAATGATTATTTTAGCATCTGGGAAACTAAGACACCAAAAATGCTGCTAAATGTCCTACAATGCATGGGACAGTCCCCCACAACAAAAAATTATCCAGACCAGAATATCAGTAGTTGCAAGGATGAGAAACCCTGAGCTAAACAATTGATTTTCAACCATTACAAGGTTAGAAGATTGAATTTAAGAAAAATCCAATCTCATAAATTAAAACAGCCTAATAAAGCCTCCAAATACATTACAAATTCACAGTTTCTGTCACTTTCTAGGGCTGATGACAACAAATATTAATCAAAAAGGAAGGCAACATTTATGAACAAAGAGTTTTTCCAGCTAACACTGAAAGTACACACAGAGTATAAGAGACATATGCCTTTCCTATATTTATGAATTTGCTACGTATCTATTGCCATTTTAAGAAGGAAAAATAATAGCCAGAAGATATATTCAATACCTGTGTTTTCTAATGTCTTTAAAACTTAAAATCTAAGATTTATAAGCTTTCTATATATTCTTTTCTTTGCTTTGTGTTGTTATTTGAAGTGACATAAACACACCATCTTATGAAAAATTAAGCTCTCTACATAAATAGTTCTTTTTAAGTACATTGGATTTTTAAAAACTACTAATCCCCATTATTTAAAAATTGTGAATCTGATTGAAATTGGTAATAGCTATATGGATGAAAGGCATTAAGTGACAATAATTCATTTTGAAGAGTTGAGTCCAATTTTGGCTGTGTACTAAAATGCCCTCATCAAGACGTGTGGCAGAATGCCGGGAATCCCTTCTTGAAATGAGTTCAGACATAATTGCAGCTTTTGACATCCTCAATCTCAGGATCCTTCTAAATCATCTTGAAAAATATGTTGGTCTTTCAGGTTCGGTTATTTGGTTGCTTAAATCTTATTAGAACCATCAACAACAGTTTGTTAATATAATTTCTTTCCATTCTCCCTCTTACATTCTCATCTGGAGTCATCTGTTATGTTGTCATTGAGAATCCCGAAGGGAACCGGTCTTGCTTCCATCCTTTTCTTTATCTAACTGCTACCTTTAAGAACTACAACACCGTATCTTTGAAAACATGGATTCTCTTATCGTATTTCAGCTGACAATCGGCCTGTTCACTTTTCTTTTCCCAGCACTTACACACTCGATTGGTACACCCATCCGTTACTCAGACAAAACTAATTGTGTTTTGTTGCTTTGAAATTTTCTGATGTTAAAACCCAGGATCTTTAGCTTTATTTTCTCCTTTTTATTTCCTTAAATAAAGCATTATTAAGAGATTATTGTTGTTTCTCATGAAGATTTCAGGTTTATTGCTCAAATGAGGGTGCCCACATCAAGGATTTCCCATTCTTGGTAGCGTCACCAGTTGTTGGGACTAGAATTTGTACCCTGGACACCTCCACATTTGCCAGCGCTGACTTCCTTCCACGGGGAATCACATTTCCTAGTCAGGAAAATGCAAAAAGATTGCAAAGTCTGACTTCAGCATATTAAGGAAAAGGGAGTGGAATAAGAGAGAAGAGAAAAAAAATAGTTTGCACCTATTATCTATCAAGTAGTGTTCTAGGCACTTTAACTATATAACAATTTTATCCTTCTGATTTAAAATGGCACCTGGCTAGCGTTCCTGAGCTAGCCGGATCTAGCTCTCTTTAATCTTGTCTTGAAAAGATAATATTCCCAGAGACTAGCATGTGACAAGAGCCCAAAAATATGTAAATAAATGATTATTTACTTCATGACAGTGGATTGAAGACCATGTAACAGGCCCCCACTTACCCCCTCCTCCGACACAGGAAGAGAAGACCCAACAGCTGGTTTATACAAATTAAAAGACAGATATTCCCGGAAATAGCAGGACAGAGAGCACAGGCCACTTGGGTGCCAGGGCACAGGCAGGAAAGAACATAGCAGGGCACACCGGGGTCCAGTGCTTCTGTGAACCGTGCAAGGTCAGCGGGCCAGACAGGCCCTGCGAAGGGGAAGGAAGATCAGAAGTCCCAGATGGCATCTGCTAGGAGCCCAGAACAGAGCTGCCTCCTGGCTCAGCCCCTCCATCCTCCATCAGTGGAGGAGGGGACCACTCTGGGCTCACTTTTCAGGGAAGCTGAAACCCAGAGACTCAGAAGCTCTTTTGTTTTTGGGTATTTTTTTCCAAGAAGGAATAAAAAAGGAATAACACAACATAAAGGCAACTGACAAATCACAGGACAGTAAGACACCATGTATGCTATTCTGAAGGCTCAAAAACAACATCCTTTTGGACACAAAATCCACAAAATTAGAAGTGAACTTCCGGAACTTATTCGACATCCTCAAAGGGTGTAAAAATAATCATCAACGATAAAGGACAGGAAATCAAAGGAGAGAAACAATAGGACAAGGATGGAAAGTCGGAAATGAACAGAGAGAGAGATGAGTCAAGAAACGGATACCAGAACATTAAAAAATAAATGCAATAACAGAATTCAAATCCATGTTGCAGACAGTCAATGGTTGAAGAAGTAACCATTGATGTCGCTAAGAAATTGAGATTCCCCCTTGAACAGAGAGGAAAAGGACAAAGGAATGAAAATGATTCTTTTAAAAAAGAACATGAGAAATAAGGACACATACACAATGGCAGTTGAAAAGAGATCTCAAGTCTTCCCAAAAAGAGAAGCAATTAGCAAATATGTTACTCTTCCAAAGTTCAACAAAATGATCTGGGTTTACTGACTGAGAAATTTCACAGTATTTCAATTAAAAACCATAGATAACAGGTATATTTATATATTATCCAGCAAGTGATACAAAATTTCAAGAGGAAGATATCCATCTGTCATCTTACTAGCTAGCTAGCTATCATCTCTCTATCTGCCCAATGACCTACCCTTCTATATCTGTGTATCTAACTATTTATCATCTATCTATCGCTGTGTACACATAAAGAAAGACATTTCTTTATGTCAACGTCATTGATTATCTAAGGGGAGGGTTGGGGAAGTGGAGACGTATTAACTAATAACTATAACCTTTTCTTCAGACAAGTCAGACAAGTTGAGGCTGTTTTACTTATTCTAATGTAAAAACAAAATTCAAAATATATGGCACCAATAAAATACAGAGAAAAAACACAAGTATATGATTTTAGAAAGAAAAAGCAGAAAATCACAAGGCTTTGTAAGAACAACAGAAGACCAGTCTATGTAGAAATAAGTGATAATAGCTTTGAAAATCTAAATGAAGTGATAAATGAATGTGTCTTTAGAAAAGTAATGTACCAATAACCAGGAAAGCAAGGGTGGGTTAATTTCAGATCATCTGATAATATATTTAATGATACCAACAAATCAAAAGAGAAAAATAAGTTATTTATTTCAATAAATGGTTTTAAAATGTAATGAATAAAACATAAATGCAAGGGGAGTTCCTTAAAATAATAAAAAGTATGCATGAATGTACTTAATGGTAAAACCCTAATGAAATTTTCAACAAAATCAGAAATGCTGATGTAATTCTAGCCAATTCAATAAGTTCAGAAAAAAATAAGAATTAATATCGTAAAGGATGAGACAAAAGTAGCTCCTTTTCCTGTAGAAGAGCAATAAAAAGAATATATAACAACAAAGAGTACACTCACAATAGAAATAAAAAAATATGTAGAATAACAAAAAGCAAATTCTAACAAAAACGCATGAACTCAACTGCAAAATCTATTGAGGGCCAATGAAGACTTCAACAAATCAAGAGGGATTTTATGTTCATGATACAGAAAATTGTTAACATAAATATGTGAATATGTCAAGTGTGCCCAAACTAATTTAAAATTTAATTCACTTTGTACTTTGAAATTTTTTTCCTCAAAAAAATTTTTTTTAATTAACCGAGAAAATAAATGAGAAATAATAATGGGAAAATATTTGAGATAAAATGAGAGGGACCAATATTCCCAGCTGTTAAAATTAACCACAAAGCTACAACAGCTAAAACAGTGAAGCAATAGCAGGGTAACAGATCAATCATGGGGCCAGCAAAAAAAACTTGGCCAAGCATGCCTAAGAATTTAGCTTGATAAAGGTAACAAATCAAAGCAGAGGATAAAGTTGAATTCAATAAATTGCTTAGGTTCAAATAACTAATCAGAAAAAATTAAGTCAAACCTAGTTTAAGAAAACATTTAAAACATTAATTCCTTATGGATGTTTTTAAATAAAACATAAAAGGCAAAACCATAAACGATGTAGAAAATATGAGTGAATATCTGAACATGGGGGAATGGGGGAGGGAAGATAGTGCTTATGAACACAAATGAAAAAGAATACCATAAAATCAATGATAGTTTAAAGTACACTCCAAGTTTATATGCAAGAGATAAAATAAAAAAGAAATAAGGGGGGAAACTCTTGTAAAATATATGACAAGAATATATCATAATCCATAAAAGACTCCTACAAATTACTAGGAAAAACTAAATACCCCTATGTGGTCTGTGAGCTAAAAAGGGTTTTTACATTTTTAAATGTTGGAGGAAAAAATTTTCAAAAGAAGAGTAATATTTTGTGACACATGAAAATTATATGAAATTCACATTTCAGCATCCACTGATAAAGTTTTATTGGAACACAGCCACACTCGTGCTGGTGTAGTGTCTGCGGTTGCTTTGGCACTACAATGGCCGAGTTGATTAGTTGTAATGCAAAGCCTTAAATGTTTACTCTCTGTCCATTTTCTGGAAGAGTTTTTGGATCTCTGCTGTAGATGTCAAAATTGTTGATGGGGTAGTATGGACTCCTAATTTTAAAATGGCAGAGTAAAGTTAAGACGTTGCCACCTTCTCCTCCTGGAAATCACCTAAAAGTAAACAAGGAGAAAAAAAATCACACGTATAAACTTCATCTTCAACAAAAGAGGGAATGTCCGTAACCTTGAACCATCACCTAGGATCACAGAGAACAAGCAGGGGCATAGGGGACACCAGATGATGCTTGAATCTGGACATCCCAGAGCGAGTCGGCAGAACACAGTTCCCCAAAGTGGGTGGCACATCCTGCGAGGCAACAATTCCTTAACTTGGAACAATGATGGCAGGAGTGCCCTTGGACCCAATTTGACACCAAGGATTATCAGGGTGAAAAGGTGCACCCCAGAGCCCCTACCATCTTGTTGAAAGAGGAGTGGAGGAGAGCGAGGCTGTCCTCTGAGCAGCCCCGCAGCCCCAGTCTCTACAGGCTGGGGAAAAGCAAAACTGAAACCTCACCCACACATGTAACCCCACATTCCTTTGGGTGGTGTCTTAAAAACAACTGAAATTTATCCTCTCATAGTTGTGGAGGCCAGACGTTGAAATCCAGGGGGAGCCTTCCTTAACTATTCCAGCTTTGGTGGCTCCTGTCACTCCCCGGCTTGTGGCTGTGTTTGGGAGGTGCAGTGGTCTTAAAACTGGGCCCCAAATTCTTTGACATTCTTCCCTTGAGAGGAGGTCTGTTCCCTCTCTGAATCTGTGTGAGCTGGGGACTGCCTCAAACCACAGAGCACAGCAGAAAAGAAAAATACCCCAATGGATAAATAGACCAAGGTCATAAACAAACAATTCACAAGAGAAGAAATCTAAATAGCCAATGGTATATGGGAATAAAAAGTTCTCCTTCTTTGTAATCAAAGGAATACAAACTCAAATAACCACAAAGCATCATTCCTATGACATCAAATCTACAAAAAGTAAAGAACAGGTAATACCCAGTGTGGGTGACGATCAGGGGAAATGGGCACTTTGGCCAGGGCTGCTATGACAAGTAGCACAAACTGGTTCGGTTAAACACCAGGAATTTATGGGCTCACCATGGTGGGGCTGGAAGACCATGCTATGTGTTCTCCTGGAGCCTGTGGGGGCTGGTGGGGGCTCAATCTCTGCCTCTTCCCTCCATGGCCCCTGGTTTCCCCCGGCTGCATCTGAACCTCCTCGGCTTACGAGGACATTAGCCACACAGTGTAAGGCCCATACTGATTCAATCTTGTCTCATCCACGCAGGGTTGTCAAAGGTCCTATTCACACCTGAGTCTACACCACAGGACCAGGGCTTAGAACTTGAGCACGTCTTACTGGGGGACACAATTACTGAGAGGAGAATTAGTTTACGTATAATCTCTCCGAAATACAACTTTGCAAAATACTGTAAAAGCTTCTAAATTGGGAACAAACTTTGAATACGGGACTCCACTTGAAAGAATTCATCCTCAGATAATGGTCAGAGTCAACCACAAATAACTATGTACATTGGTGTTTATTCACAATGATATCTATAAGGACAGAACATTTTTTTAATTCAGTTTTATTGAGACATATTCACATACCATACTATCAGCCATGGTGCACAGTTGGTTCAAAGTACTATCTTATAGTTGTGCATTCATCACCCTAATCTATTTTTGAACATTTTCCTTACACCAGAAAGTATAAAAATAAGAATAAAAAAAAAAGTAAAAAAGAACACTCAAATCATCCCCCCCATTCCATCCTATTTTTCATTTAGTTATTGTCCCCGTTTTTCTACCCATCCATCCATACACTGGAAAAAGGGAGTGTGATCCGCAACATTTTCACAGTCACACTGTCACCCCTTGTAATCTACATTGTTATACAATCATCATCAAGAATGAAGGCTACCGGGTTGGGGTTTGGTAGTTTCAGGTATTTACTTCTAGCTATTCCAGTACATTAAAACCTAAAAAGTGTTATCTATGTAGTGTGTAAGAATGCCCGCCAGAGTGACCTCTCGACTCCATTTGAAATCTCTCAGCCACTGACGCTTTATTCTGTTTCATTTCGCATCCCCCTTTTGGTCAAGAAGATGTTCTCAATCCACCGATGCCAGGTCCAGATTCATCCCCGGGAGTCATAACCTAGGGCAGAAACTTTTAAATTACCTAAATAACCAGCTGGGACTGGTTAAGCAAATATCGTCACTTTTCTCTGACAGACTGGCATCTATTCTGTCTTTTGGGTTCACGTTAAGACTATTTCCTTCCCTGGGGAAATAGTCACAATGTATTGTTAAGTGGAAGTGGCAGTTTACAAAAAAGAGCAAATGATATGAATCCCATTTGGGAGCCACATCCATGCACTGAAAGACCAGGATGATACAAACCAAATAATCCCGTGTTTATCTCAGGGTGGTGGGATTAGTGTCTTATCTTTGACTTCCAAAAGTTTTACAATGAACATGTTTTATGTATATAACATATGTATATATATTATTTCCATGGCATTTTTTGTTATCAAATTTCCAAATATTCTCAACCCAAACAAAATTTTGGAAAACGCAAGCAAGTTGGAAGCTTTCCAAAGGAAAATACTACGCATGGCCTCTGTGCCTAAGAAGGTGTTCAGCATCCCATCTGGCTGAGAACCTTCCGGCCTGACGTAGCCATTGTGACTCCTGACAGACACTCTTGCTCTCTCTCCTTGCAGGCATGTGGTAGCATTTCACTTCTTTTCCCACTTGAAGTTCGTTGTGGCCACATGGCTTCTTTTGGCCAATGATGTTAATAGAAGTGACACAGCATGTGCCATGAAAGCTTTCAGAGTCAGTGTTTGCTTCACCACATTCTCTCTTTCCATCTGCTGTGAGACGTGATGACATGCCAGAGAGCAGGTGCTTTGGGGTCCTGGCCAACTTTGGGTATATACAGAGCATAGCAAGAAATACACCTTAGGGGAAAAAAGAAAGAAAGAAATGCATCGTAGTTGTTCTAAGCCTCTGAGATTTGGGGTTTGTTTGTTTCAGCAGCCCAAGCTAACTTATTTTAACTGTTACACTGTTATTAGCAATCAAGTGTAGCTAAGATTCCAACAGCCAAGGAAGAGGTTTGTGTTTGAAATGCTCTAAAAGCTTAGAAGAAAATACTTTTTAAAAAGTAACTGGTACATTGTGGTGATGAACACATAACTAGATGATCATACTGTGAACGGGTGACTGTATACCATGGATGATTGCATGTTATGTGAATGTGTTTGAATAAAACTGAATTAAAAAAAAGTAACTGGTACAACATAGGTCATCTGTGGTAAGTCTACCCACTTCAGGGTTGAATGGCCTTTTCAAGTGACAAAGGACACCCTCCTGAAAGCAGGAAAAGGTAGCTCAGAAACTCGCAATCCAAAGCCTAATGCCACACTAAGTGCTGGGCCTGGGTGTTTGTCTAATCAAAGGGCTTGTCTGCAGTTAAGGTTTCCTGTGCCTTATGAACGAGTTACACAGGGCAAGGAAGGGGAGAAAGGAAAGTACATCGCCCTGGAGCAAGGTATTCATGATAATCTTTATCATGCTTTTATTTGATGCCAAATTTCCTTATTTTCAAAATTTTGTCAGATCCACTTTAAGAATAAAAATCATTTCACCTTGGCCATTGTGGGATTTTACTTTAATATTCAGTTTTTTCCACTTTTCTTCATGTGGATTGCTGCAGAGAATGAGATATGCTGTCTTAAAATTATAAATAACTGTTGAAATTTAAGATGGTATGTTTTTGAACTTTCTTGAATTTAAAGGTATTAAAGAAATCTGCACTAAAATAAAAAATGTAGCATATAAATTCATCTTTTTTGCTTATTCAGTTTTTGTTTTATGGCACACCTGTTGGGAGGCAGTCACTCTACTAGTTCTCAGAAATATCAGAATGAGGTTCTTATATTTTTTCCTGAACTTTCTCACCTCACAATTCCAAACTCTTCATTACATATTCCATTCCATCTGAAAAAGTTCTACACATCTCCTGAGAGTCATTCTCCTGCTTTTCTCTTTCACTTTTGTCCCCAACATCTCAGCTGGCACCAGAGACTTCTGTGGTTAATATTCCTAATTAATATCTGTTAGCTGAGAATCGACCTCCTTAAACCATCACCTATAAAGTACATTTATAGAACTAATTTGTTTTTACTTTCATTAAGGTGTACTCATGCAAATTAAAGACATTAACTAATCAAGCATGAGAATAATTTATAAAGAAAACGAAAGGGGCATGTCGTTTCCAACATAAAGTATGTGGGATTGCTGCAGAAATGACCCAAGTGGGCTCTAGTAGCTTTATTCAATAAGGGTCCTCTCAAATTCCATCTGTGAACATTTGGTCAGTCCTTTTATGGAGAGAAGACATTTCTCGGTGTTCATATTAATTTTTGTGCACATCTGCGCACTCACCTAATCCCCACCCTCATACCACTTCAATTAAAATCAACAGAAGTCAAATCCTTGAGTGGTTTTAATTGCAATATGTAGATTATAAATGGCTCCCATCTTTAACCGCACAAAAATGATTTTTTCCTTGGCCTTTCTCTCAGGAATGATATGTAAGTATAGAGTTGGTTATTGTGGAAGAATTTTCTTTTATTGTGTTGCCACTCCAGACGATACCGTGAGACCTCAGCAGTGGGCAAAAGGCCAATCAAAATTAATGCAAAAGTACAATTAAGGAGTATTTTAAAGAAATGCTTTTTCATTCTATTCAAGGGCATACGGCGACGTGTGCTGCCAAGAAGGGGATAATGTTGGACATGTTTTAATGAGGCAGGCATAATTATATGTCAGCTCTATAAATGATGTGGCAAATGGTTTCCTCTCTTAAGTAGGTTAAATATTGCTCCTACATCTGCTTTACAATACTAACAAAACACTCTTCTCGCAGGTTCCTCAAAGATAGACTTTAAACCAGGCTAGGTCCAAACTATCTGCTTTTTAACCTAGTGGCATCTGATTTAATGTTCTCTTGTTCATTTAAACACATACCCTTTATACATATTTCAGTTTCTTAAATACTTTCAGCCTCATACCGGTAGGCCGTTGATTTAATTTTATTTGTATGCTCAAAACAATAGGTAAAACCACCATTAAAAGTGCAGTGATTGTCTGCTTGTTTGTTTGAGCCAGAGCAAAAATTTCTTCCATGCCCAAATCTGGCTAAAAGCAACAAGTAATTTACTCTTTGTCCTTACATAGCAGAAGCCCCAATTGTACACAATCAGCAATTTAATCTTAAAGGATAATTACAATGTCCCAAATAATAAGCTAAGATAAATATAATTTGTCATTGAAACAGAAAATATTATTAAGAAGGAAAAAGCCAAAGATGACACCAAGAAATGTCAACGAGGTTAATCAGGCTTAATAAGAAAAGACGACTATTACTTTAAGAATACGGCTGAGCTGGAGTTGGCGCTTCAGTTTTTATTTTACTACTTTATAGCCTGCCTCACAACTACTTGGACAAATACAAAACAAGAATTACAGTGCACCATAACTTATTTTAATATCCTGTAGTGGTGCATACTTCCAATGAAATCCCAAGACTATTATTACGGTTCTGTGTTTGTGTGAAAATGTCAAGTTGTTTCGAGTGACTACACACTCTAAATTATATATAACTGTTACTTTATAGCTAATAGGCACTAAAATTACTTTAAAACAGAAACGTAAAGTTATATTTTCATCCTTTTTGACAGATAATAAAGCTTATTTATGAGATACAATTTTTCAAGTATTAAAACATCTCATGTTTACAAAAACATTATAAATACTATTACTTGATATTTAAAGGAATGAAAAGGCAAAACCATTATGAAAATATTTGTCCAGGTTGGTGACTTCTATATTTTGTCAAACTGCCGTAACTTCAGTTCTGAAAGTTGCCAGTCCAAGCACTTTTAAAATTAAAAATTATATTTGTAAGTTCAAATGGAAGCGGGGGATTTAAAACCTGCCTGGTTCCATCATCTGCATGCATAAAACTCTTTCATGCATGTTTTAGATGAAACGATGCCATGTGAAAAATTGTGCTTGCTGACTTGAATCCGTAACCTGTGAAAATATGTCCTTGGTTGTCCCATGGCTGCATCACTGGGTGGAGTTAAATGTTTGTTTTCTGCTCATCAAGAAAGCTTCGCATTCCTTCTTCTGTGGTGGGAGTGGCTGGCTTGATAAACTCTTAGGTTTCCCCCTCCTTCAATGCAGCCGTCTGTCCACAGGGCCCAGTGCTGTAGGAAGAGCTGGGAGGCAAAGGATGAGAGGGTGAGACAAGCACAGCCTCTGCCCCACTCCCCCAACTCTCATTCCACTGAACTGTAGAATCATAAGGCCCCGTACTTCACAGAGGAGGAAACAGAGGTTCAAGAAGTGAAGAAACACCCAAAGCCACCCAGCTTCTAGTGGTCTGCTTTGCTCTTTGAACCATGGTGTAAACTAACAAGGAGTAGAGTGAGACCTTCACAGAAGGCTCCAGCCTACAGGGACACACTGGAAAGTTGCTTGCACCCAGAAACCCACATAGACGTGCTTTGTCTTGCTTATGGCCATGGCTTTTTCTGCCCACAAGTCAGCGAGGTCATGGCACGGCACGGACAGAGCGGCATCCGTTGATGGGCAGGCGGCCGTGACAGGACACCACGTGGCGAGCTCGGCAGCAGCTCCAGGGCTGGCCCAGCAGTGGCTGGGGGGCCCTAGAAACACTCAATGAGCAGTTTCAGTGACAGATTTGCTCCTGGTGCTTCAGGACTCAGCACTCCACATCCAAGGCGACCCCTCTGTGAGTCCAAAGCAAAATGCAAGGGAAAAAATACAATGAAGACCTTGGGAAAAACAAGGCCTTCCAGAGAGACTTGACTGAAAATCATTTTGAAGGGAAGCTTGCAGACATTTGAGGGTCTCCGTGTCCCCTTCCTGGCAGCTCCGGGGTGTCTTAGAGAGAATCATACCCCCACCCCCCGCCCCCCAATGAAGCTGC
>PVKY010006527.1:0-15863 GCA_004027775.1 Bradypus variegatus
GAAGGGGGCAAAGAAGGGGGGCAAGTGGGAAGGAATGCCCGGGAAGGGTCTCTGGCCCTGGGGGAGAAGCCAGCTGCCCCCAGCCCATGGTCCTCCCAAGTCTGCAGGTGGCTGCCCAGAGGGGGAGCTCCACCATCTTCATCCTCCCCATGTCGTCTTGGCACCAATTCCAGGCCCTGTGGACAGCTCCCTCTCCCCTACGGCCCCCAGGCATGCTCTGTGCCCGGAAAGCTGGGGTCTGCCTCAGTCCAGGAGTTGGGAGAAGCTACATGGTGCCCTCCCCACAGCTGCTTCAGCCTCCTCATCGCAGAAAGCACCCCCTTCCCTCTCTCCAACACCCCGGTGTCTTCCATGAGGTGCCTGGCCATGCGGGCAGCAAACTCGCTGAGACAGAGGCCCTTCGTGGTGCCTGGGCCAGAAAGGGGATGGATGGACGGATGTCTGTGCACACTTTTCAATTCCCAGCACCCTTCTTCCCGAGCTTCCTCCCAGGATCCTTGGAACTCCCGGGAAGTGCGCGTTGAACCCACTTTACAGGTCAGGACATGGGGCTCCCAGAGGTTTGCGACCTGCCCAAATTCACAGGCAAACCTGGGACTTGAAGCCCAAACTTCTGACTCCAGCTTTGAAGCCTCTTCCCATCAACTCCACCACCCCGCGGCGGCTCATCCTGGAGGAGAATCTCCTGCACACTGCAGCAGCCCAGTCCCACTTGAATCCTTCCAGAGATGGACAACTCACCACCTGACAAAACGGCAAACTGTTGACCATCCAGAAGGCCAGGGAAGCTTTCCTTTCACGGAGGGAAAGCTTTGTCCCTTGCTAAATTCACCCCCTTCCTCCCAGTCTCGGGGACAAGCTGTGCCCTGCCTACCCCACCCTTCTCCAGAATAGATTTCTCCTTGAAACATGGAGCACCTGGGCTTGTCCATCCCGAGAGCTCTTCCTAGGAGGGTTTCTGGCCTCTTCGTGCTCAGTTTCAAATTTCCTTGATGGTGCTGTGCGGCCGAGGGTCACTTTGGAAAGGGGTCCCCAGGGCAGCAGGCCCTAGTCAGGCGGAATTAGGCAGGGACCCCTCTGCTGGAGCTGACAGAGCGCTCTCGACAGAGGCCCTGGGGTGCCCGGCCATCTGGCCCTGCTGGGCATTGCTGCCTGTCATGCTTCAGGAAAGAAGAAAAGGCAACTACCACCAAGGCGGGTCCTGAGTCATAGCCGAGCAAGCGAGCAAGCAGAGGCCTCTGACAAACGGGGATTGGCAGGTGGGGAGGGTGAGGACACTGAGGAGCCCCCTGCCCCCTTCCTCGGTCCCCTCCAGCGGGCTGTGCTGGGTCGGGGAGAGGGCCCGAGGGGTGGATGGTCAGGACTCAGCCGCTCGCCTGTTGGGGCCTGGGGCCAGAAGCTTGCTTTGCCTGAGTCCCGTCACCCCTTGTGCCCAGTGGGGCAGTTCCGCCTCTCTCGGCCATTGCAGTTACAGCGGCTCCCAGCTCCAGGGACGCAGAGGAGGCGGGCGGCGAGGGTGGGGTACAGAGAACGGTTCACTTGGCCATCACTAGGGGCCCTCGGGCTGCTCTTCCAGAGCCAAGGAACTGGGGCTGGCTCCCCATGGGGATCCCAGTGCTGTCTGTGGCCTTGGGCTGTTTCCTGCTGATTTTTCCACACCCCCTCCTTCTCCTGGCTCTAGCCCAGCCTGGCCTCTGTTTGAGGAGGGGCTTTGGGGTCAGCCAGGACAGGGTCTCCCACCTCTGACAGCTGGCAGGGCCAGTCACCGCGTGCTTCCTACTGCAGCTGGGGTGGGTGATCTCAGCTAGCCTTGGGGTGACCCTAACTTCTCTGGGGCCTCAGAGTGCCAGGAGGCACAGCCATCTGCAGAGCCCACCAGCAACCCTGGCGGACGGCCCCTGCAGGAGGGGGCATCTGTGCACTGAGACACCCCCACCCTGCTGCGGCCCAGGGTTTAGGAACTGGAAGGGGCCTGTGGCCAGCAGCCAGATGTAAATGGGGGGACCCCAGCCCTGCTCTGTGCTGCCCTGGGCCCCACAGCCCCTTGGGGGCAGGGCCGAGAGCCCAAATCCAGAGCCCACGGGTTCCTAGCTCCCCTGCCTCCTCCCTGCTCTCCCCTGCCACCCCCCACTGGCGGACGCCTGCCTCTCCCACCCCCAGGCTCCCTGCGGGAAGGGGTTCCTATGGCACCCCTTCCCCCGCACACACTTAGCTCACTGGCAGCCCATCTGCCCCGAGACGGGAGCAGCTGATGCCTGGGTGCACATCAGAGCCCGAGGCACAGCCACCCAGCGCCTGCGCAGATGTGACCAGACCGGCCTGTGCGGGGCTTGGGGCGCCCATCGAGGGCGAAGCCAGTCAGGGACAGGCCACCCACCACACCACAGGCTGGGATGAGGGTGTCGGTGGGGCTGGAATCCGAGCGTCCCTTGCAGCAGCCCCCTCACCCCAGCAGCTGGCTCCAGCTCCCTGACACCCTGGGGAGGCCCAGAGTGTGGGGGTGCTGCTCCCCTAGCCGTTCTCCCTCCCCAGGGACAGCCTCCAGGGGCTCTGCTGCTGGACACTGGTGTGTTTGGAGGCTCTGCGGAGGGCCCAGAGCTGCTCAGCGAGGGGGGCCCTTCCCCCTCCACCCACAATGCCCCTGCGGAAGCCAGGACTTCCTGGGCCCCCGGCTGGCACCCCAGAATTCCCGCAGCTCCCCTCTGCAGCTTTCAGGACTTCTCATCAAGAATGGGGTCAGGTAGCTGAAGAGGGTCTGGTAGAGCCTGGGGCTTGGCCTCTGGGGTGGGGGTTGTTGCCAGGAAGCACAAGGTCACTGGGGGAAGGACACACGTTTCCATGGCATCAGCCTCCAGCCCTGGGTTGGTGAGAACCCCGAGACCCAACTTTTGGGTCCGGCTTCGTGCCCCAGCCCCTGCGGAGTACTGGTGGATGGGTCAGGCATGGGGCAGGGGTCTTGGGAGGGAAATGCACTGGTGGGCTGCAGTCGGGTGCCCCCCCCCACTAATCTGGGGGTGGTGCACACATATTTCATCTCTCTCGAAAACAAGAAGCACTTGGCTAAGCCTGGAGCCCTAGGGACTCTGGAGTGACATTAAGTAGAACTTCCTGATTCTGGAATAAGGGCACTTCTGTGCACTGTCCTATCCTTGGCCTCCAGCCCAGCTCCCGTTGGAGACCTGAGGGCAGGGAGGGGAGGCCCTCGCCTCGGGGCAAAGGGATTGGCGACTTGACCCTCAGGACCCCATTAGCTGAGACCCCAGAAGCCTGTGAAAACCAAAACAGACTGCCAGGCCCCCAGCCTCCCTCTTCTCCCTGGTTTACCCTTTGTTTTCCTTCCCCTCCTCCTGGCGCCCTGGCGTGAGCATGCAGACACTCGAGCGCACGCCCGCGCGCGCGCGCGCACACACACACACACACACGCGCGCGCGCGCGCACGCACACGCACACGCCCCCAGCCGCCTCTGCACCTTCACATCTTGCGTTTGTTTTGCTTCAGCAGGGCTCGAATGGGGACACGCTGCACTCTCAGAATTGGCAGCTTCCTCCAACCCCCCCGCCCCCCCCCCCGGCGCCATATGTCAGTGTCATGAATAGGCGGGCGGTTCCGTTCCCGCCCGTGGGCGGGGGCTGGGAAGTGGCAGCTGCCGATCACCGCCAGGCAGACGTGGAGGTTGGGGGGTGGGGGTACAGAGCACAGCGGCAGGGGCCAGGGAGGTGGTGGCAGAGGGAACAAAGGCTCGGGCGTGGGGGCCCAGGATGTAGTGACTGGTCCTAATGGTGGGGCATTCGCACATGCCCAGGCTGCGGGAGAGTCTTCCCTGAAAACAAACAGAGAAGTACCCAAAGAGGCACGGGCATTGGCCGCGTGGGGTGGCCCTGCCTCACAGACTGTTGTCTTCCCGTGTCCATTCAGCCACCCAAGGCCGCTTCCTCCAGGATGCCCATCTCCCCCCACGGTGCACCCCCCATCCCCGCACGTCTCCTCGCAGCATGAGGTGGATGCCAAGGCTGCCCCTGGAGGGAGGAGGAGTGGGGACCCTGACTCAGTCACCTGCATGGCCAGGCACTGCACTAGGCATGCTTAGGACACCATGAATTCTCAGCCACACGGGGACCCAGATTCATTCTCCACACTGTACAGAAGAGAACGTGGAAGCTCAGAAAGGTTTTAGAAAATGTCTCAAAGTGTTAAGGTCAGGTCACCCAGTTTATGGCCAAATGTTCTGTGCCCTCCTCCACCCCCCAGCCCCCAGCCCTGGGACCTGGAGGACCACGCCTCCTGCACCCCAGGCTCTGTGAGGTGCCCCCTACCCCCACCCCTTTAGAGTTAACCCTTTCCTCCTCCCTGCCCTGAGGATGCTGTGCTCATCTTGGTTCCCGTGGAGCCCTCACTGGTCACAGTCACTTGTCTGTACTTTTGTCTCTCCCCTGTCCACCAGCCACCCCTGTGTCAGTAGGGGCTGGCCCGGGCCGACTCAGAACTGGAGGCACCAGCTCCGCACTCCACAGGGCCTCTCCTTCATTCCCGGCCCTGCTGGAGGTGGAGGCAGGTGGCCGGCTCGAATCGGTGTAGCCGCTTGGGGTTAATTGGCTGTCCCTCCCTGCCAGCATGACGGATCCTGCTTGACATTTCCCCAGATAGTTAATTGATACCTAAGTAATTTGTCATGGAGACCTCGTTATATGCCAACTGGGTCCCCTAAGCCGTCAGCATCTGTGCCCCCAAAATAAGATTGGCAAATTAATAATGGTACTGTAATCACACTATTCCCTGCTGGCACTGGGAGAGAATTACCCAGAAACAAGATGGAGTGCTGTTGGGAAGAGATGACGTGCTCCTAGGGCCTTGGGAAGGGAGCTTCATGAAAGGTTCTGAGGCCACCGCACCTTCTTGAGAAAGTCCCCTAACCTCAGTTTCCCCAACCAGGTACACCTTCCTCTGGTGACGGTACTTTGATTTTTCACCAAGAATCCCCTCCTCTCCCCAGTAAGGTGGGCTGGAGCTGCTTCCACTCCTCTGGGCTGGGCACGTGGTTCTGCCCCCACGCTGTGGGGAAGAAGACAACCTCGTGCAGAGGAGGCAAGACTTGGGAGAAAGGGCCTGCCGCAGGGCCAGGGCCAGAGCTGGAGGGGAGGCAGGTCTTGGGAGTGGCCTGGCTCCTGTCCCTCAGGGGTCTTCCAGCCCCACTCCTGGGCCCACTTGAGGAGCAGGGCAGAAGGGGACAAGGAGCAAAGCTAAACAGAGGCTCTGCCACCATCTCTAGGGGCCTGGGCAGCTCAGGCCCACTGGCTCAGCGCAGTTTCAGCACCACGGACAGCGGTGGCCCTGTGGTGAAGGCGCGGCCCCTGGGGAAGCGGAGTTCGCACATCTTCCCACTGGAAGATCACCGGGGGCACAGGCTTCTGGGTTGGGGCTGAGGATAGGGTTGTCCAGGGGATAATCTGCTCAGCTGGTCCTTTCCCAGGGAGAGGAAGCCCCCAAGGCCTCAGCCCCAGGAATGTGCCCAGTGACCTGGCATCTGAAATGGTAGAGCTGGGTGGGCAATCCGTTTCCAACCTGGCTCAACTCACAGCCCTGCTGCCTGAGGTACTTTGGGCTGCATCTCCTTGTGGTGGATGGTACTGTCACCACCCCTAGTCTGGTCACGGGCCCAGGTTGTGCTGGTCACTTTACTTGTCTTTGTTGTCAACCTTACCCCTACTTAACCGATGAGGAAAACTGAGACCCAGAAAGGCTGTGTGATGTCCTGGGGTCACTGCTTATAAGCTAAAGAACGAGAGGTCAAACTCTGTCTTTCTCCCAAGCCCCTGCTCTTTCTAGAGATACTATAACCCCAAAGAGAGCTTAAAAAAATTAATAATCAAATAATGACAGCTATCAAGACAGCCTGAAATGTTAATATTTTCTAAGGATCAAGGTCAGTGGCAGATGGTCCCCATAGGGGATGGCAACCATGAGCGGAGCTGGGGACCAGTGGACCCATGGAGAGGCTGTTTTGTCATGACTAATCTGGAAGGGCTTCAGGGGAGGAGGTGAATTGTGCATGTGGCTTTGAATTATGGGGTCAGGGCAGAAGCAGCCCTGTAATGACAAGCCAGAGGGAGACAGAACCCCTGAGCTTCCCTCCCTGGAGCCCAGGGGCCTCTGAGGAAGCCATGGGTGGTTCTCCTGAGAGAAGCATGACTGAGAGGAGTCTGGGCTCTGGATGTGGGGCCTGGAGGGAAAGGTTCTCCAGTCTTTCTCCTCTGGCTGTAACTTGCTGTTATCTGAACATGCTAGACTCCTTGGCAATCCCTCACCTCTGTGTGTGCTCTTCTACTGTTTATGGCACCTGTTGGATGCCTGTCTTTTTAGTAAACTCCTGCTTGTCCTTTAAAACTCAGGACAGATATCATCCTCCCTGGGAGCCTTCCCTAACCCCCCAGGTGTGGCCATGTGGCAATCCTGGGGCACCCAGGCTGTCCTCCACCAGACCATTTGCCACATTAGCACAACTGTGTGGCTTCATGCTTTTCCTCCTCTCCAGACCGTGGGCAGCACAAAGACTCCTTCTATTCACCTCTGCGTCTCCACAGAATGAATGAATGGAGCCATGTGACAAAGAGTGCCCCAGCCTTGGAATGAATGAATGGGGCCATGTGACAGAAAGTGCCCCATCCTGGGAATGAATGAATGGACCCATGTGACAGAAAGCACCCCATCCTGGGAATGAATGAATGGGCCCATGTGACAGAAATTGCCCCATCCTGGGAATGAATGAATGGATCCATATGACACAAAGTTCCCCATCCTGGGAATGAATGAATGGGGCCATGTGACAGAAATTGCCCCATCCTGGGAATGAATGAATGGACCCATGTGACAGAAAGTGCCCCAGCCTTGGAATGAATGAATGGAGCCATGTGACAGAAAGTGCCCCATCCTGAGAATGAATGAATGGGGCCATGTGACAGAAAGTGCCCCATCCTTGGAATGAATGAATGGAGCCATATGGCAGAAAGTGCCCCAGCCTTGGAATGAATGAATGGGGCCATGTGACAGAAACTGCCCCATCCTGGGAATGAATGAATGGACCCATGTGACAGAAAGTGCCCCAGCCTTGGAATGAATGAATGGAGCCATATGGCAGAAAGTGCCCCAGCCTTGGAATGAATGAATGGATCCATATGACAGAAAGTGCCCTATCCTGGAGGCAGGAGACCTGTTTGTATTATTTTCAGAAGACAGGAGAAGGTGTTGTATTAATGGAACAAGAAGCAGATGCTAGAAAAAGCAAACATTCAGAAAGTTAGGAAGGAACTCTTGGAAATTTAAATTGGGATTACAGACATAAAAAATTCAACCTAAGGGGAGAAGAAAAAATTGAGAAAATTTTCCAGGGAGTATAACAAAAAGGAAAATAATGAAAATAGGAGAGAAAAAATAAAACCATTAGACTATCAACCTGGTAGTTGTAGTATCTGAAGAAAGAATAGCTTTCCTTGAGCGACAACTATATGTTGGGAGCTCTTCAAGTTTCTGTCAGTGGATTAACTAATCTATATGTGGTGAATACTATCGTTATCTTCTTTTTGCAGATGAAGAAACTGTTACAAAGCGGTTATGTGACTTGCGCCAGGTCACAGAGCCAGGACGCGGCATACTGGTTCCCCAGCCCCTGCTCTTGCGGTACTGCTTCTCATAAATGCTCCAGAAAAGAAGCGCAGAAAAAAATGGAGGGGGGAAAGTTATACAAAAAATACTATTAAATTTTTCCCAGAATGGGAGGTGAGGCAATTCCATCGTGAAAAGACCCACCATATATTCAGCAGAAAGAATGTAAAGGATATAGAGACACCAAAACTCACCATCACGGAATTCCAGAATGCTGGGAACAAAGACCTTCTGGGGATGGAGACGGGATGGCCTCAGATGTGTTAGCAGCAAGCATCAAAAGTTAAAGACAAGGAAATGATGCCTTCAAAGTACAGCGGAGGAATGAATGAAACCTACAACTTTTAACCTAGCAATCAAGTGGGAAAGTAGAACAGAAATTGTTTCAGATATGAAAGGTTTAAAAAATTATAACTCTCATGTATCCCTTCTCAGGAAGCAAGGGATCCATGAAGTAAGGACTTCAATGCAAGAGCAAGGTGAAAAAAAATTCTTGGGAAAGGGTGGAGGGAAGTCCTGGGTGTTAGATGTGTGGCAGGTGTACAAGGCCACTGGGACGACGGCTCCAGGAGGAGTGGCTGTGTTTTGGTTATCTTGGTTGTGTATCAAATTATCCTCAAACAGTTGTTACTTCACACGGTTTCTGAAGGATAGGAATCAGGATCAGCTTAGCTGGATGGTTCGGGTTTGGGTCTCTCATGAGGTTGCAGTGGTACTGAGGGCTGGGGCTGGAGGATCTATTTCCAAGTGGCTTGCTCACGTGGGCATTGTCGAAGGCCTCTGTTCCTGCCATGTGGACCTCCTCACAGGGCTGCTTATGACAGCAGGCAGCTGACATCCTCAAAGTGAATGATCTGAGAGAGAGTGCCACCAAGACAAAAGCCATAATGGGTTTTGTGACCTAGTACCCAGGTGGTGTACTGTCTCTTCTGTTCTGTTCTGTGGGTCACATGAACCAGTTCGGTTCAGTGTGCGTTTTAGTTTCCCAGCTGCTAAAATGAATACCATACAATGGGTTGGCTTAAAGAATGGGGATTTATTGGCTCATGGTTTTGATGCTAGGAGAAGTCCAAAATTGAAGTGACAGCAAAGTGACATTTTATGCCCGAAGAATGGCATTCTGAGGCTGGCTGCCAGCGATCCTTTGGCTCCGGCTTTTCTGTCCTGTGGCCGTGCCCATGGCAGCGTCTTCTCCTTATCTTTAGGGTCCTGTCACCTTCCAGCTCCCGGTGGCTCCCTGTGGCTTTCTCGCTCTCCGTCTGAAGTTCACTCTGTTTATAAGGGACTCCAGGAGTCTGGATTAAAGCCCAGTGGGGCCACCCCTTGGCTGAAGCAACGTTGTAAAGAGATCCTATTTGCAGCGGGTCCACCCCACCAGAATGTGGACCCAGACCAAGACCCTGCCCAGACTGTGGCACCCGACCCAAGCCAGCAGCTCGTGGGAGGGGGCAACACAAATGCCAGGTGGTAGGGGCCACTGGAAGCCAAACTGGAGGCGAGCTCCCTGAGGCTCCAAGAAAAAAAACAGATTCATAGATGGCCTGATGTTTTTAATGTCCCCAAATGAGATTTATACTTCCAAGGCAGGGTTTGAGGATAAATAAATAATGGGTACATAGAAAATAAGCCAAGCACAAAAAAATGAGGCAATTATTAAGTCCAGGAAAAATAAGAGGTTGTACAAGAAAGGAAAAGTAATTACAATACATTTCTCAGCAGCGAATAGTATATGCAAAGAAAAAATAATGCATACATTGAATTCTGATTCATCCAAAAATTTGGAGGATCGGTGGAAGGAAAGTGTGTGGGGGTGTGTCGGAGGGCTGCGTGTAAGAAAACAAACTCAGCCCCCATGGCAGGAAGTGGATGGATGATTCCAAAGCTGGGGTGGGGGAGTGGGGGAAGCAACATCAGGAGACTGCTTAGAAGTAAATACCAAAAGAAGCAGGTAAAATCACAGACAATTTGGCTTCTGAGAAGGGAGAGTCAGGAAAGGAGAGGGTGGGTGAGGGACTGCTGTTTTAACATGACAAGCCTTGGCGAACTATCTGATTACTTCAACTGTGTAATTCATGACTTTGACAACAAATGAGTTTTAAACAACTGAAAAATGAAACAAAACAAACCCATTCCAACACACCCCCTGCTCCCAGCTGTCTGGTCAGGCCCCCGCAACCCCAGGGGAAAGCGAAGGAGCCATCCCCTCTCCCCAAGGGCAGCGTCCAGCCCAGGCCCCCAGTGGCCAAGCCTGCGTCTGCCCCTCCCACTCACCCTGGCCCTCCTGCACTCCCCCCACCTTCTCTCTCTCTGCGTTGCTCCAGGTCTACTACCCCACCTGTCGCAGACCCCATCCCCCCTTATATGCCCCCTTGGGTCTGCCCACGAGGGGCCACCAGACAAAGGAGAGGCTGGTCCATGCGGGGAGGGGAGCCCGGCCCTGCCCAGGGGGACCCAGCAGGGCCCAGCTGGGGCAACAGCAGTGCCTGGGCCCCTACTGCCTGTGTGCCCACCCTCCCTGCGGCCCCCTGCCCAGAGTAGAGGACGCTGGCCACCAAGGTGCCAGGGAGTGGAGAAGCAGCTCCTGCCTCCTGGGGAGGTGAGCTGGGGACAGCCGACTGTGCTCCATCATTTCCTGACACCTCATCTAATCACCCCGCTCTTCTTTCGGGCGCCAGCGCTGCCACACGCCTCTGCCTTTAATTAATAATTGGGTAAAACTCCATGGAGGACCCAGCCGGGGCAAGGCAGGAGGGGCCACCTGGGGTGGGTGGCCCAGGCTGGCGAGGACCCCCCACCCCGCCCCAGCAAGGGCAAGTTCCCCAGGCCTCCCCTGGTTCCTTGCATGCTCTGGGGGACCAGGGCCCTCACCGGGGCTGCCCCTGAGGGGAGGGTGTCTGCACTTGGGCACTGTCCCTGGAGAGGAGGGTGGCCCAAGCCTCAGGGCACCTGCCCAGGGTTTCCCTGTCCTGTCCAAACACCAGACGTCTATCCTCACAACTCCACAGATGAAGAAAGAGGCCCAGAGAGGTGCAGTGACTTAGTCATGCACACACAGCATGTAAAGCCAGAGGAAGCCCCTCAGGGATCCCTTGGCAGAGGTGGGAGGGGAGAGGGGGTGGGTTGGTAGGGCCTGGGAGTGACCCACAGTGGCCGAGGCCAGCCCACCTCCTTGGGGCTGGGTGGCACCGGACAGGTTAATGGAACGTCTATTTGAATCTGGCTTGAATTATTGAGTGGCTCAGGACTTATTCTTAGCTCTAGGGCAGGCTGTGGTCTGCGCCGACTGACACCCTTGCCACCCTATTTTTAAGGCTCCACGGGCAGGAGCCCAGATGCCATTGCTCTCAGGAGCTGCCTGCCCACCCACTCCAAGTGGGTGGACGACAGAGGGGGAGTGCGGGGGCCTTGCTCCCCAACATGCCCCTGTGAACCCGGGGGCCAGGGAACAGGGCGGATCCTCGAGGGTGGGGGCAGCATGGGCACCCCCAGGCCCCACTTTCGCTCCCGCTTCCCAGGTCACCCCAGGAGCATCCCTGATCAGCCAGATGTGCAATGAGCAGATCCTAGAAATGGCCGCCAGCTGTGGCACCTCATGGTCCCACTTCCTGCGTTGGGGGGACAGGACGGCCAGGGGTCCCCTGTCAGGTGCTCAGGCCTCACCCTTGCCCCCTCCATTTGCTTCTGCATCCTGCCACCACCACCCTTGGGCTGGTGGGCTGCTGGGGTTTGGCTGCCCACCCTGGATCCCCCAGCTTGCCTCCCTTGCCCCGTCCTGACCCGTGCACTCTGCCCCCCCTAGTCCAGCCCTTTGTGAAAGGAACCCCCTTCCCCAGCTTTCCTCTGCATGCCTGGGCTGCACCCCACGCCCATCCCCATCCCATGGTGGGCTGGGATCCAGGCCAGCCCTCTCTCTTCATCTCTAGGCTAGCACTGGGGTGGACATCAGACAGATGGGATGTGTGGGACTCCTGGCCGGGGGTCTGCCACTCCTAAAGCCTGATCCTCAAGGCTTTGACCTAAACACTGGTTCTTTAAGGTTCAGATCCCCACCCCCAGGCTTCCATTCCTGGCTTAAACCCCAACTCTGCCACAAAGCTTCTCTAGATACCCCTGGGGTTTATGCTGCCTCCTGTTGTCCTCCAACTGGCTCACCTGGAACCCTACTTTCCCCGGAGTCGGGTCCTTATCCAAGGAATCAGTGGGGTATTAGTTTCTGGTGGGTAGGATTTGCCCTCGTGCCAGGCCTTTGGGGTGCCTGTTTGCAGGGAAGTGCTTGAAGGCTGATGTGGTTTGAGCCCTGACCCTCTGTAAATCTTCCTGCTTGGCGGTGGGGGGGGTCCTCCCACACCCTACTCAGGCATCTTGGAGGGAGGTGGGGTTGGGAGTGGGGGGAGGGTATTCTTACAAACTGCTCACAGGCTAGACTGACAGAAAAAAAGAGAAAGACCTAAATCAATAAAATCGGTAATGAAGTAAGGACATCACAGTCATAAGAGAATAACACTATCAGCTATAAGACAACCTAGAAACAAGCTACCAAACTGACTCAAGAAGAAATAAAAAACCAGAATAGACCTATAACAAGTAAAGAGATTCAACCAGTATCCAAAAACCTCCAAACAAAGAAAATCCCAGGACCAGAAGATTTCCACCAAACATTTGAAGAATTAGCACCAATCCCTCCCAAACTTCCAAAAAATAGAAGAGGAGAGAACACTTCCCAGCTCATTCTATGGAGCCAGCATCACTCTGATACCAAAGCAAGATAAAGATACCACAATAAAAGAAAACTATAGATCAATATCCCTTATGAATACAGATGCAAAATTATTCATCACAACACTAGTAAACCAAATCCAGCAGCACATTAAAAGTACTATGTACCATAAACAAATGGGATTTATCCCAGGAATGCAAGAGCAGTTTAACATATGAAAATCAATCAATACACCATATTAGTAGAATGAAGGAAAAAAAAACCCCACAGGGTAATTTCAATAGATGCCGAAATAGCCTTTGACAAAACCCAACATTCTTTCATGATGATAACACTTGACAAATCAGGCATAGAAGGGAACTTCTTCAACCTGATAAAGGGTATCTATGAAAAATCCACAACAAATATCATACTTAATAGTGAAAAATTAAAACATCACAGTATAAGATCAGCATCAAAACCAGTGTCCCTTGCTACTTTTATTCATCATCATAGTGGAAGTTATAGCCAGGGCAATTAGGCAAGAGAAAGAAACAAAAAGCATAGAGATTAGAAAAGATGAAGCAAATGGCATGATCTTATATACAGAAACCTCCAAAGACTCCACATACACACACAACTATTAGAGTTAATAAACAAGTTAAGTTGCAGGATAAAAATCAATATGCAAGAAATCAGTTGTATTTCTATACAATAGCAATGAACAATTCAAAAATGAAATTAAGTAAACATTTTCATTTATAATAGCATAAAATCAAACTTACGAATAAATTTAAACAAGGAAGTGAAGCTTTGTACACTGAAAACTGCAAAACACTGTTGAAAGAAGCAAAAGACCCACACAAATGGAAAGACATCCCTAGTTCATTGTTCGGAAGACTTAATATTGTTAAAATGGCAATATTCCCCAAATTGATCTAGAAATTCAATGCAACCCCATCAAACTTTCAACTACTTTTTTTTTTGTTTTGCAGAAATGGAAAAGTGATCCTAAAATTCATATAGAATCACCAGGAATCCCAAATAGTCAAAACAATCTTGAAAAACAACAACAAAGTTGTGAGACTCTCACTTCTCAATTTCAAAACTTAGAAAGCTACAGTAATTGATTCCACTTATATGAAATAGCTAGAATATGCAAGTACATAGGGACAGAAGGTAGGGTAACAGGTTTCCAGGGATGGAGGGGGAGGAGGGGGAAATGGAAAGTTAACACAAAGCAGGTGTAGGATTTTGTTTGGGGCGTTGGGAAAGTTCTGGCGATGGATGATGGCGAGGGCAGCACAACACTGTGTGGTTAATCCCACTGAACGGTATGCTTGGGAGTGATCGAGATGGGAGTTTGTTATATATATGTTCCCACAATTTACAAAAAGAGCAACTGAGACAAGGGCAATTAAATGCAATATACAATCCTGGACTGGATCTTAACAATGTAGAAGAAAGGCCCAAAAGGACATTGTGCTGGTTTGAATAATCATGTTCTTACATGAACATGAAAAGCCATGTTCTTTAAAGCAATCTTGCCAGGGCAGACCTATTGTGGGTGGGACATTTTAATTAGGTTGTTTCCATGGAGATGTGACCCCACCCATTCAAGGTGGGTCTTAATTAGTTTACTGGAGTCCTTAAGAGAGCTCAGGGGCCAACAGAACCAGACACTTGGAGATGCAGACAGAAAGACTTTTGGAGATGCTAAGAGATGAAGCCCAGAGTCTGCCCCAGGGAAGCTAAGTGAGAACCCACAGACACTTACAGAGAAAGTCACTGGAATCAGAAGCTGAGGGCAATGCAAGCCAGGAGCAAAGGACAAGCAGATGCCAGTCACATGCCTTCTCAGCTGACAGTGGTGTTCCAGATGCCATCAGCCTTTCCTCAGTGAAAATATCCTCCTGTTGATGCCTTAGTTTGTACACTTTTATGGCCTTAGAACTGCAAATTTGTGAACTAATACATCCCCATGGTAAAAGCCAATCAATTTCTGGTATATTGCATTTTGGCAGCTTTAGCAAACCGGAACAGACATTAGGGCATATGAAAGAACTGAAATATAAACTGAAAGCATCATATCAACGTTAAAGTTCCTGAACTTGATAACTATACTTATGGTGGTTCCATGTGAATATCTTTATTCTTACGAAATGTACATGGAAGTATCATATATCCAAGGAGGATGAAGCATATAATCTACTTTCAAATGTTTAGAAAATTGATAGATAAATAAATAAATGATTACAAATGTATAGAATGATATGGCAAATGTGGCAAAATGTTAAAACTGGTGGATTTGAATATCTGGGGGTGGGAGTAACTTGGAATTGTATGAGTTTTGCATTACTTTTGCAGCTGTCCTGTGAGTTTGAAATTATGTCAAAATATAAAGTATCAGGAAAAAGAGCTACAGTAATTGTAGCAGTGTGATATTGCCATAAGGATAGACATATAGACTAATGGAATAGAATTGAGATTCCAGGAATAAACCCACACACCCATGGCCAACTGATTTTTGACAAAGGTCCCAAGACCATTCAATAGGGAAAGCATAGTCTTTTTAATCATTGGTGTGGGGACAACTGGTTATCCACATTCAAAAGAATGAAGTTGGCACCCACCCTTACATTATGCCTCCCCAAATTAACCCAAAATGGATCAAAGACTGGAATGTATGGGCAGAAACCATAAAACTCTGTGAAGGAAAAACAGGAATAAATCTTCATGGCCTTGGATTAGGCAATGGATTCTTACTATGACACCAGATGCACAAGGAATGAAAGAAAAAAAGAGATAAACTGGACTTCATCAAAATTAGAAATATTGTACATCAAAGGACATTATCAAGTGAAAAGATAACCCACAGATATTTACAAATCACATATCTGATGAATATACAAAAAATAGTTGCAATTCAACAATCAAAAGGCAAACAACCCAATTTTAAAAATAGGCAAAGGATTTAAATAGACATTTCTCCAAAGAAGACATACAAATGGGCAATAAGCACCTGAAAATATGCCCAGCATCACTAATCATCAGGGAAATGAAAACCAAAACCTCAAGGAGACACCACTTCACCCCACCCTCGGTGAGGATGTGGAGACACTGGAATCCCACCTTACATTGCTGGTGGAGATGTACAATGGTGCAGTCACTTTGGAAAAGTTTGGCAGTTTCTCAAAAAGTTAAATAGAATTATCATATAATCCAGCAGTTCCACTCCTAGGTATACACCCAAGAGACTCAAAAAGGTATGTTCACACAAAATCTTACATACAAATGTTTAGATCAGCATTATTCGTAATAGCCCCAGAGTGGAAACAACACAAATGCTCACCCACTGATGACTGGACAAGCAGAAGGTGGTCTATCCAAACAACGCAACACTATCTGGCCATAAAAAGGAACTAAGTTTTGATACAAGTTACAAAAAAAACCATGGATGAACCAGGAGAACATTATTCTAAGTGAACGAAGCCAGTCACGTAAGACCAC
>PVKY010006528.1:0-15835 GCA_004027775.1 Bradypus variegatus
AATCATCCAAGACCATTCAACTGGTAAGTGGCAGAACCATGTTAGAACACATATGCCTGCCTGTGTGTGTGAGGGACAGAGACAGACAAAAACAGAGAACCTGTGATTATTTCTTGATTTCCAGAACCTTCCCATCTAATGCTGTGGCCACCACAATGGAATTGATGGAAATACAAATTTATTTATTTTGGATTCATTTATTTTGGTCAAAGACTCAGGATCTTCTTAGGTCATATGGTTGCTCTTTGCTTCACAGTCAGTTGGATTCATTTAAAAAAAAAATCAACTGACATAGATTCAAAATCCTGCCAGGCCTGGAGTGTCAGGTTTGGCAGAACCTTGGGGGATCACCAGCCCAGCACCTCTTCCTGTTCACAGCTGGGGGATCTGGGGAGGCCAAGAGCAGCGACGTGAGTTGGCCACACCAGCGCTGGGCTGAGCCGGAACCAGAACCCAGGGTTCCTGGCAGCAGCTCCGTGGGCTCCCCTGAGGCCCTGCCCCCACCGCCCCCCTGGGTGCCTGTCTCAGTCCTCCTTCCTCCTGCCTCCCTCCTCCGTCCTCCCCACCCCTCCTCCCTCCTCTCCACCACTCCTCCCTCCTCCCCATCCCTCCTCCCCCTCCCTCCTCCCTCTCCCCACTGCTCCTCCCTCCTGCCTCCTCCCTCTCCCTGCCCCTCCTGGATCAGGTCCTCTCCTCTTATAGTGTAACTGCTGTCTGGTTGAATTGCTGATGATGCCTCCATTTCTTCCTGCTGCTCTGACCTCTTCATTCATTCATGCAAAAGGCCCTTATGGGGCGCCTCCCCAGTGCCAGGCTCCAACCCCCCACAACCAGCAGACGCTGCTCCTTTCCCCAGAAGTGTCTCGTAAGCACCCGACACTGCAGCCCTCTGACTGTCCGTCATGGAAACCATGACATCACTCTGGACACTTCTCTCTCCCTTCCTCCTCCTCCCCTGCCTTCCCACCAGTGTCCTCCATCAGGCTGAACTGGCTTCTCTGTATTCTCATGAGCCCACCCACTCCTCTCCAATACCTGGAGAATTCCCAGTGTCTTTGAGGCCCACCTAAATGTCAAGAGTTGTTCCCTGTTGTCGCGCTCTCCCACAAGGCTAGGGTCCCCAGGCCTGCATCTGGGCACTACTGTCCCTTATTTCGGTATCTGTCCCATCTCCAAGGTGGGGTCTGTCTTCTGCCGAGAATTCCCGGGTGTCTGGTTCAGGGCCCAGCACCCCCAAATGCTGAGCAAATATTTGTTCAATGAAAAGATAAATGAATGAATAGGATCTGTGTCTCCCAATGCTTTGTAAAAGTGCTTTTGTGCCACTGAATTTTCCTGCATTATTGTTTTTTGGAGTCAAGGTAATTAGGGAGGATATTATGGTTCCCGTTTTGCAGGCAGGGTCAGCGATTCCACTGGCATCAGCTCTGCTGTCTCGAGCCCGGCGCTCTTTGTGCCCGTGCCAGCGGCGTGCCTGCCTTCCAGCCTTGCTGCCGGCTGACATGCTGGAGCTGCACCCACTTGGTCCTTGGCCACGAGGGGCCACCCTGACCCTGTCCCCCTCCACCCTGTGGTGAACGAGGCCCTGGGGACAGGAGGCCCTGCGAGGCGTCTCTACCAAAAATCGTGGGGAATGACGGCGAGACGGGCCAGGCACTGGCTGCGGGGTGACCTCAGGGGACGGATGGGAGGGGTACCAGGACAGCGGACATCATGGGCTTTTGTGAGTGCCTGGCCGTGGGGGGAGGCAGGGGCTGCTTCCCGGGGGTCTCTAATTAGGATAACCGCGTGGGTGGGTGGCAGTGCCATCCTTGGCCACAGGACTTTTTGGCTGGGGTAAGTTCAGTCCAGATGCCTAGATTTTGAGGGGCCTGGGTCACCCCAATAGGGGACTAACTGTTGACAATTAGCCTCCTGTTGAGGTGCTTTCAAATTTTAGTTCACAGGTGTCTGTTGGTGTTAGACTCGGAATTCTGGAGTGATAGAACGTTATAGTCATTAGATCACAAAATCTTTATATAATTAAGAAAAGATCTAAAGGCACAGAAATCAACATGGAGGAATCCCCGAGACGGTGTGCTGGGTGAAAGAAGCCAGGCACAGAAGAGTACACACTGTGTGACTCCAGACACACAATGTTCTAGAACAGGCAAAACCAGTCTATGGGGATAGAAATCAGAACCGCGGTTGCCTCTGCGGGAGTGGTGGGGTAGAACTGACTGCAAAGAGGCACGAGGGAACTTTCCGGGGAGACAGAATGTTCTAGATCCAGACTAGAGTGTGGGTCCCATGGGTGTGTGTATCTGTCACAACTCATCGATCTGTGTGTTTCACTGTATACTGGCACCTGATTTTCAAAGGTAAGGAGGCGAAGCTCCAGGACAGCAGTGGGGCCTCCTCTGGTGTGGACCGAGGGGGCAGGACTGGCTCCCCCTTGGCAGCCACCCCTTATCATGCATCCCAGGCCCCCCACCCAAGTCTTCCAGGGCTGCCAGGTGGGCGAGAAACTGGCATTATGGACTGGCAGGTGGGGTGAGGGGGTGTTTGTGGATGTAGGACTTACACTGTGTCAACAGCCCGGCACTATTTATAGGGCAACGAATGCCTTCAGGGTGTGACTCATCGTTTCTCCTTAAAGCCGCCAGTATCTTTAGAACACGAAGTGTGGCATCCAAACCCCACCAACGGGGAGGGAAGGTAGGCCGGAAGTCTGGTGTTCACGACCTGGAATTTTCATGTTGGAAGTCTGAGGTCCCTGAGCTCACTCCCGCCTGCCCCTCTCTTGGGAACCCCCCACAGCCTCTCTAAGTTCAGTTCACACACAGCTGAGGGTCTGGGGGAGCTGGGCCTGCACCTGGCGCAGTGGGCACCCAGGAGGGGCAGGTGAAGCACCGGAGGTCCTGCTGTGCTCCAGTGAAGAAACCAAGGCTACGCCAGTCAATAAGGAGGCAACAGAGGCTGTGCCGAGTTCAGGGTCTTGCCCAAGACCACAGGGTGAGGGTCTCCGTGTCTCCGGGCGGCCGTGACGCAGCACCACAGAGCAGGGGGCACTCAGCAGCAGAAATGGGTCCTCTCCCGGCGCTGGAGCCCGGCAGCCCGAGACCAAGGTGGGCAAGACTGTTCCCTGCCTGCCCCTGACTTCCGGTGATGGCTCACTGGCACCCCTCGGCCCCCGTGCCTCAGTCGCCGCCCTTCCCCCTGTCTGTCCGTTTGTCTGTCCTAGTTCACCCTGCTTCTGAGGATCCCAGTCGTATGGGATCAGGGCCCACCCTAACCCAGTTTGGCCTCATCCTAACTAATCACATCTTCAAAGACCCTATTTCCAAATGAGGTCCCATCACAGGCCCGGGGTAAGGATGGGGCCACATCAGAGTGATCGCAGAGCTAGGACCCCGACCCGGGACTTACGCCCCCAAATCCGAGGTCCGTGTGCTGTCGCCCTTGGCGTGAGGTTGTGGGAGGCACACCAAATACCCGTTTGGAAGGTGCCAGGGCACAAAGCCCCTCCGTGGTGGGTGGCCGTGTTCCTTACACACTTCCTTGTCGTTCTTACCAAGTTATGGCAAAACACACTGTCCTAAAATGTCCAGAAAAACCCAATTCCCCGTGAAGGAGACCAGCCTTTGGGAATCTGAAGGCAGCCGTTGTCTCGCCTTCCCCCGACTGACCCCTCAGCCTCTCCTCCCGGGGTGGGCTCCGCTCAGCCTGCCCTGGACACTCGGGATCCTCATGACTGGGGGCCACCCTGCCTGCTGGGGACCAAGACATGCGGATGCCCCTCTCCCAAATAAGCCCCCGACCCCTAACCTCACGGCCTGCTCGTGAACATGACTGAACGGGCACACACGCCTGCTCAGGGGCACCCAGGGGCCTTTTCTACCCCTTTTCGTCATAGTCCTCGATGTGCAGTTGGGAAAGGTGGTCTTTAGGGGCCCCAACATCCCACCCCCAGGGGAAGAACCTCAGGCCGGAGCCCTGTGTTTGCTACTTGTTTGCTACTTGTCTCCACGAGGGAGGTTGAGCATGAAGAGCTTAAAAGCAGAGACCCTGGGTTCGGATCATGCTTTCCTAGGTCCCAGTGATGTTTCCACCCTGAGCTGGCGAGGACTGACCCCTGGCGAGGACAACTGGGTGCAACAGGATATGTGCAGCCACCCAGGGCGAGTTGGGGACCGGCTGATGGGCTGGGGGTGACGGGGCCGGCTCTGCATTCGGTCCTCGGCAAGGCAGGTATACGCTCGCTGCCCAGGGCCTGCTCAGTGCTTTCTCCTCCACCATCATGTTTGATTTTGACATCGACCCTCTGATCTTGGCCTCCAGGGATGGGCAACCCCCTTTCAGAGGTGGGGACACCAAGACTGAAGACGCCCCTATTCCCTAACCACCCGCCTCTCCTGGCTGCCCCCGCCCCACATGCACGCTGCATCTGACACATACAACACCCGCCTCGCCTTGGGGTTTGTCACCCTGGGGCTGCCCTTATCTCCCAGCTGGACCGAGAACTCCGAACCACATGGCTGGAGCCCTGTCCTATGGAAGGGCACCCTCCTAAACACACACAGACAACAGCAATATGCCATGTGATTCTCAGGACATTTCCCATTTCCTCTTTTCTCCTCCCCCCAGTTCTGGCAGAACCCCCACCCCCGTTCCACCCTCCGGCACCTCTCACTCCTCCACACTTGCTCCGCACACGCTTCCCCGTGCCCTCGTGGTCAGGTGGCAGCCTCACCTTCTCTCAGTCCCTCCTGCCCTGGCTGCTCTCGGCCCTGAGCTTCTGCAGTGCGTGCTCGGCAGGTGGGTGCTCCTTGGGGGTCTAGGGAAGGAGGTGGCTGCACACGGGCTCAGGGTCACACCTGTGCATGGGTCACAGTCACACCTACACAAGGGTTCATGGTCATATGTGCACACCAGGCTCACGGTCACACCTGTGCATGGGTCATGGTCACACCTGTGCATGGGTCACAGTCACACCTACGCAAGGGTTCATGGTCATATGTGCACACCAGGCTCACAGTCACACCTGTGCATGGGTCACAGTCACACCTACACAAGGGTTCATGATCATATGTGCACACCAGGCTCACGGTCACACCTGTGCATGGGCTCATGTCACACTTGTGCACGGGTTCATGATTGCACCTGTGCATGGTTTTGCGGTCACACTTGCACATGGGGTCACAGTCACACCTGCCCTGCACTTTCTCCATCCTAATTGCCTTGTGGCATCACATTGTGGAGCTACCGAGGGGCTCCCTCCTGTAGAGTGAGCCATGGAGGCCACCTGTGCTCCCTGCAGCCAGCAGCACCTCGGTCCCCATCCCAGCCGGGCAGGGGCCCGCCCATTTTCATGCCCGTTAGACCAGCAGGCCAGCACTGAGGCTGAGCTTCTGAAGAGTACCTGGAGTGAAACCCTAACCGAGAACATCAGGGCTCTGTGAAGCCAGAGGACGATGGTTTGTGGTGTGGAATAGAAGCCCCTAAGATCCTTCCCAGGGCAGGTGCTGGGACAGGCATGACAGGCTGCCATGGTCCCTCCCCCAGGAGGCTGCCGTGTAGCAGGGAATACAGTTGAGGAGATGGGCAGTTCCAGGCCTGGTGCTAAGGGCCATGACGGGGGGCCTGGGCACTGTGGGAACATGAGGACGGCTTCCAGTTCAGACTGGGAGCACAGAGAAGCTTCCGGAAGAAAAGATGGGGGTAAAGCATGCATCAGCCAGAGGAAGGAGGGGAGTGAGGATGGGGCCAAGGGTTCCAGGTCAGGTCCCCCAGGTATAGAGGACTTGGTGGGGAGAGACGCTGAGCATGGGCTGTGTGCACCTGTCCCTGGCATTGCACCAAGCCCGAGATGGAGCTCTGTAAGCACCCGTCTGCTGGCCGCATGAGCACTGGCATCATGCCCCCGGGGTCCTGGCTGTCCCTGAGGGCCATGGGTGGAGGCCTGTGCCCCTGCCTAACTTCTCAGGGCTAGTCTTGCCAAAGGAACATGTGGAGGGCAGATTGGACTTGTGTTCCCGTTTGCTAATGTTGCCCATTATGCAAAATACCAGAAACGGATGGGCTTTTATAAAGGGGGTTTATTTGGTTACAAAGTTACAGTCATAAGGCCATAAAAGTGTACAATCTATGGCATCAACAAGTATACCTTCACCATACCGATGGCATCTGGAAAGCCTCTGTCAGCTGGGAAGGCATGTGGCTGGTGTCTGCTGATCCCGGGTTGTGTTCAAGCTCAGCTCCTCTCTCAGCTCCTGTGCCTTCTTCAAAGTGTCCCTCTTAGCTGCAGCACCTCCTTCTGTCTGTGAACACTTTTATAGGACTCCAGTGATTCGATTAAACCCACCCTGAATTGGTGGGGTTTCCATGGAAATTATCCAATCAAAGTTCTTGCCCACAGTTGATTGAGTCACATCTCCATGGAAACACTCAATTGATAGGTTCCAACCTAATCAACACTAATACGTTTGCCCCACAAGATTGCATTGAAGGATATGGCGTTTGGGGGGACATAATACATCCAAACCGGCACAACTTGGGTGAAAACCAAAAGAATTTGGGTGAAGAAACTCCACGGTAGAGCAGTGTCTATGGCATCCCAGTGGGCACACCCTAAGGGGATGCCAGTGGTTCTCTCCTGTATGTTGAGGCACGTGATTTGCTTCTCACCAAAAGAATAAAGCAAAGGTCCTGGAAGCCACGCCCCTGATTACATCTTAGCAGACTGCTGCCAGGGACGCTCCCTGACTGAGGGGCATCTCTAGGGGCATCCCAGGCAGAGACTGTGGGGAACTCTAGGAGCTGAGCCTGGCCCCCGGCTGATACCCAGCGAGAAAACTGGGGCCTTGGTCCTACAGCCTCAGGGAAACACAGGAGCTTGGAAGAGAGCTCCAATGCTCCAGAGCTCCAGAGAGGCACACTCCCTAGCCAGCACCTCGATGGCAGCCTCGGGAGACCCCGGGCAGAGAACCAGCGAAGCTGGGCCAGGACTCCCAACCCAGGGACAATGTGAGATAAAAAACGGGTGTCATTTTAGCTGGTAAGTTTGTGGCAATTTATTGTACAGCAATAGAAAGCTAATACAAGTATTTTACCATCTTTATAACGGGGATTTATATTCCTATCTGCCTGCAAAAGCACAGAGCTTTCCGGAAGGATGCACAAGAAGTGAATAAGGTGGTTACCTATTGTCCAGGTGGGGGCAGAGGTGGGAGAGAGGCTTTGCACACCATCCCTTTGCTTCCTCTTCTAGGTTAGAAAAACGTATATGTCAAAACTTATCAAAAAGCTAATAGACTGATGACATGTGGTGGCTGACAGTTAATGGTCTCTCACTAAGTGCCAGGGACAGCCGCAGCCACTGTCCATGAAACAACTCCTTCCTCTCTCACCGGCACCCCATGAGGTGGGAACTGTTCTCACAGTTTCTGCACACAGGGAAACTGAGGCTCACGCGGTGACATCAGCCATGGATGGCCATGGATCTGGGATTCGATCCAGCCGCCGGGCTTCAGGCCTGTGTCCCTCTCTTCTCTGCTCTCCACCCTTCCCTCTGGTCTCGCGGGACAGGGAGGATGCGGAGGATGCTCCAGAACAGGACCTGGGGGGGTCGGCAAGGACAGGAGGCAGCTTCCTGGAGCTGGGTGGGTGGGGGGCTCTCATCAAAAGGCTTTGGAAGCTGGGATAACCTACTACCTACTAAAGATCCCAAACGTCACAGGCGGCAGTCACTTTCGATTGCCATGTCCTTCGAGTACAGTCTGCAGTTAACGCTCAAAAACCACGTCCGCGTCAAGCGCATGGCGAAGGGGCGCTTCATGTTCCTGAAACTCCCTTGCTTTGACCGTCATCATTTACTTTTCTAAACGCATTCGGTCTTGTCTCCTTCACTCATTCCCAAATCTTCCTTTTTAAAATCCCAGTGGAAAAAAGTCTCCTTTGATGTAAAAGAAAAAATTGTTCTTTAAAAAGGTCTTAAATTATTCCATTCATTTTAAGAAGGAGACATTTTTAACCTTTTTATTTTCCATATATGAGTTAGATTTCATCAGCAGAGTCTTTGAGTTTCTCTATCTCATTATTATTTTTGGAGATCTGTGTGGCAAGAATTATTTCATGGGCACCATTTCGGAGTTCAGTGTGTTTTTCTTTGGTCACTAAAAACCACAATTTATAAATCCAGAATGTAAAGATAGCATTTCCCTCAGCTTCCCGTTTGATGCCATGATAAATTTAGCAGCTTATGTCTTCCTTAATTTTTTATTTTTATTTCTTTGTCTGAATTCCCCCGGGGACAGCTCTCCAGATAATTTCTTTTGGAGATAAAGAGACCTATGTTTCTGCCGGTTTTATTTTTGGGTCTGTATGCATCTGCAGAATACTTCCCCTGTTTTACACACCTATTAATTGTGACGTATCATTCTTATGAAAATATCATTACCATGTAAATTTATTTAAGTTTCTATTCTCTCTCTTCCCCTCCCCTGCTCCTGCCCAGTGAACCTTCTTGAAAAGTGATGAAAAAGACAGCAGAACAGAGGGGTCCTGAGTCAGAGAAATCCAGGTTTGACTTCTGGGTTTGCCACCCACTGAGCAGCTGTGTGTCCTTGGGTAGTTGCTAAACCTCTCTGGTGCTTGGGGTCTTCCTACAGTGGGGATCATCTTTGCATCTGTATAGTGTTACTGGAACATGGGAAAACTTTATAAAAGATGGTAGCTATTGTGATTGTCATGAACAATCCTTAATTAGCGCTTGGCTCACAGAGACCAGACACTGGACAAGTGTCCTCACTTTGGATTGCTGGTGAGCCTCCCTGGTGACTGTGAAACATTCTCCATGAAGTCAAAGCAGGAGGTTGTGGCCAGGTGCACACCGGCCCTGCAGCCAAATTTGAGCAGACCCTGATACTATCGCCTGGAATCCTTTTTTTGTTGGCCTATTTGTTCTGCTAACAGCTACGATCTGTTGAAGAAAATCTCAGCTATTCAGATTGTTACGAGCCTTGGATGGAGGTCTGCAAAGTTGAAGGGCTGCAAAGCAAACACTGCTGGTCCTTTTACATCATGGGTATGTATTTCAGTTGCAGAGAAAATTTGGGGAATAAATGAGAAAAGTTGACCAAAATGGTGAATAAGTGCATACGTGAGCCCTCCCACACATTCTCTTGTGCAAATCCATGTGTGTGTCCCAGGAAACAGTACGGGGACCCAGTCAATAAATGCACTAAGCCAGGCTCTTGGCTGGGTGCTGGCTTCGTACGTTTGTCTGGCTGAGAAGGACATCATCTCGTTCACGGCGATGGACCTGACACTCAAGGCTGGTCCTTGGAACCCACGCGAGTGACCTGTGACCTCCTTCCCTGGCCCTGGCTGATTGGTCCGTGGACAGTAAGCGCTCACCCCAAGCGACCCCCCTTCTCTCAGGGTGTATGAGGATTAAAATGTGAAAGCGACAGGTCACCACTGCCCCTTCCCTCCACGTGTCCTGGGTGGATACGGGAAGGTGGAGGACGTCACTGAGCAAGTGGTCAAGAGCAGAGCCGAGGGTGCCGGGTGTCGGAGGAGCGGATGAAGACAACGAGGCAAAAGGAAGGTGACAGGCGAGGCGCCCGTCACCCATTGCAGCAGCATCACGGGAGCCTAACCCGGGGCCGGCACCAGCTCTGCCTGGTCCCGTTTTCTCCCATGACAGTGCCGCCGGGCGCGGGCCAGGCCGATCAGTGCAGGTGTGGGGGTCATCTCACTGCCAAGGGGCCCCCCAACAAAAGGCTCCTGCCATTTTATGCACCTGGGGATCGTGGGTGGTGGGGGGAGGCAGAGGAAAAACAGGAGCAGGAAAGCACTGAGTCAGGGTGCAGAAAAGCCCCCCTCAGTTAGGCAGCTCAGCAGAGGCGCCGAGGGAGGCCTTGGTTTCGAGCCCCGAGAGGGGGGCCTTGAGTGCAGCACCCCGGACCCCGACTCCCTCCTGGCCGTGCACCAAGCCTGTTGGGGACAGCAGGGTCCCCCGTGGGCCTGCAATAGGAAGCCTTTGTGATCACCAGGCCTGAAAGGTCACTCTTAGGTTTCTGACCTGGAGCTGGTGCCTCCCAATGATGTGCAGTTCGGTCCCTAAAGGACAGGGGTGCGCTGGCCGGGCAGGGGACGGAGGAGAAGAGAGGAAGGAGCATCTGTGGGAAAAGACAGCGAGGAGGCCTGGCAGACTGGGGAGGAGGGGAGCCGGGAGGCAGGGGGGTGGAAGGCCGGCTGTGGGTACCCCACGTCTGTGCTCGGCTCCGGAATCTCCCTGTTCGTCAGCAGCAGCGGCCCGAGATCCTTTCTAACTGGAGCACCTGGACGGCAGCAATGAGCTGCAGGAGGGCTGAGTTCCAGAGAGGAGCCACATGTGCTCCTGCCTCTCGGATGCTTCCGGAAAGCCAAGGTCGGCACGTTCTCTCCCTGCCTCTGACGCCGAGTGTGTGCCGCCCTCAGCCCTGCCTTCACCTCTCAGTCTGGAACTGGCAAAGCAGAGGCTCCTGGAGTGTTTATTTTTTCCTGAAGCTGCAAGAGCCAAGGTGTGCTGGGTGCTTTAGTGTGTGATCTTCATAAAACCCATGACCATATTATTTAAAAACCCGCTCCATTTCCTCTCAGAAACAGCAGAATCGCTGGTCTTAATTTAAGGACTCCAGAGCCTGACGTTTGCTGCGGTGGGCAGAAAGCAGGGAGAGAAAGGAAACAGAAAATGACATCCTGAGATCACAGGGAGACGGGTTTATGGCCCATTTTCAAGTTCAGGAAACATTTCTGATTTAACATTTGAACAAAGCCTGCGGTGGACCAGAGATGAACGTCTGGGGTCCCACCCACAGATGCTCCCCAGGGCTCTGCTCGTGCTTAGCACATGGGGGTCCCCAGGATAGGGTCTGGGGTCCCAGCTGGGTGTGTAAAAGTGTTCTGACTTGTGGACTGTTTGAATCCTGGATTCGGAAGGTAGGACATCTTACCTCCTGGCCACTTGAAAACCTTCTTTGGCTCCGTTGTCTGGGGACAAGGTCCACGTTCCTTAGCAAGGTGTTTGTTTGCTTCCAAGGCCTGACACCAGTGACCTTTCTGTGAACAGATGCTTCCTTGGGAGGATGAGGGGAAGGGCAGGGGCGACTGGGGAAACCCGCCTCGATGCAAGTCTGAACCTTGCCTTGACAGCGTAGTTATTCAAACGGAATTGTGTTAACCAAAAGAGGCTGTTCTCAGCTGGAAGAGACTGCATGGGCTTAATTGTCAGTTTGGTGTTTTTTGCTGCTATTGAGGGAAATGGCAGCCTGTGAGCAAGATGCAATTGGTTGTAGAAAGCGAAGATGTTATGATTTTTTTTTTCTTTTTGTAGATTTGAGTTGTGGTGTCTCCATGTTTGATGGCTCTGCATGCCCCATCCCACCATCCCTTCCTCCCCTCCTCTGTGACGACATTGCTGCTCCTGATAATAAAACCACCCAGCAGTCCTGAGTGTGTGCCCGGAGCGAGCATTGCTCTGTGTGGCGTGCGCTCACTCATTCCAACCTCACAATGACTCCGTAAGGGGGGCACCAATGTCACTCCCAATTTCACAGATGAATGAACCAAGGCCCAGAAAACTGCAAAGAGTGTGTTCAAGAGAATTTGAACCCAGGAGTTCTGGCCTTACAGTCTGTGACATTTGTTCTAATTGCCTATCTAACTTCCGTCTCCAACACCAGACCTTAAGTTGATGGGGACAACTTGAACATATTTATATGTTTACATGTGCCAGATTCTGCCACTCTGGGAATAGCGTGGGAATGTGAATTTTAACAATTACCTGTGCCCCCGCCCCCCAAACATCAAGGTGGCTGAAGCAGGTGGTGCCTGAACCTCAGGGCTCACGGAGGCAGGACCCTCATCCGTCCTCGCGGCCGTCACCTGGGAGCCTCATCCTGCTCGTCAGTTCCTGGGGTGCATGAGGAAGGGTCTCCTCCTGGCTCTGCAGCTCCCCCTTTACCTGGAGGCATCCCCCCTCCCTTCTGTAAAGCCAGCCCTGGCTCAGCAGGAGGAGCTGCCGGAGACGGGGCCCAAGGCTTCACCTCCACCGTTAACCAAGGCCTGTGGGAACGGTGGGGTGGCCAGGGCTCTGAACCTCCAGGCAGAGTTTGGGTGTCCTGGCCTCCCTTGAGGACTGGAGACTTTATCACCCAAGCACCCATGAGGCTGCGAGGGGTGCTGTAATAATTATGCTGGGAAGAGGTCAAACCCGGACTGTCCGGGAAAGCCAAGTCGTCAGCTGCCGGAATCCATGGGCGCCCGGGCACCCAGCCCCAGCCCATCCCCCTCGCGGGCAGGTTGGCAGCGCGGCGCAGAGCCGGGGGCTGGGGCCAGGCTTCCCGGGTTCAACACCAGCCTTATGAGCCCGGCAGACGTGGCATCGCTGTTCCTTAGCGTCCTCCCCCAAAAGGATGCTAGCTGTGGTCTTCGCCTAGGAGATGCGTGGGAGGCCCAGGAACCAATGCGCAGGCCGTCAGGGGCGCTCTCGGCCAGGCCAGCCCCACAGCGCTGCTTCCTCTGCCGCTGTCCTCGCGGCGTCACCACACCCCAGGCCCAGACGGCAGATGCTCTGGGGCCTCCCCCGGTTGTTTCCCCGGTTGTTCGTATGGGCCTGTCTTGTTTCCCAGCAAGGTCACATAAGGCCTTGTCCCCGCACATCTTGCTTCCCCCGGCTGGTCTCTAGCTACTGCAGGGGACACCAGAGCCTCACACAAGATACAGATGGATTAAAAGGAAGATAAACATATTTGTGTGTTTACATGAGGGTCACAAAACTCCTCCTTTCCACCCATTCATCTATTTGGAGGCTTTTCCGAGCCCCAATCATGCAGTCCCCATGGTGGGGGCTGGAGCTGGGGGCGTGAGACGCCGTCACTGGCCTCCAGGAGCCTCTGGCCTGATGTGACCGATGGACACTCAACAGGCCAGGGCAGGGCAGGGGCAGGAGCCCACGGGGAGGTGGGGTGTGCCCTGGCACCCCTTCCCTGGTGAGGCCACAGAGACAGCCCGAGGAGACAGGAGTACAACCCGGTGCCCTCAGAATGATCCAGAAGGTGTTAGAAGCAGAGCGCATGGAAGGTACACGGGCAGTGGGGCGAGAAAGCCACGGCCTGTTTTCAGGGATCTCGGAGTGGTGGATCGTGGGAGGCCAAAGATAGGGCATGGGGGGCGAGTCCCACAGGGTGCAGAATTCACACCTGCCTTTCCTGCAGTGAACACCAAGACCCTTTGCTGTGTCCCGCCTGGCGTTAGGCGCTGGGGCATAGATGAAGCTCCTGCCTTCTGGGCCCATTTCTGGGTGGGTAAAGCAGAGGCCAGTGACCCGGGGGGTCGGGGGGCTTGAAGAATGAGCCCGGGCTAGCCCTCTGAAATCCAGAGCTGTCCTGCCAGAAACTGGGGATGGACTGCCTGTGGGGGCTGGGGGAATTGGGGACACTGCCCAGTTAAGCACCCAGGGGATCACAGCCCAGGTAAGCAGCCAGGTGGGAGGAGGGAGGACTGTAGGGGAGCAGGTGTGCACAGAGGGGAGTCGGGGGCTGTGACCTGAACCCGAGAGGCCCATCAGAGTCTCCACAGGAGTTGCCAGGGGAGGTTCATGGTCACCCAGGCAGCTCGGGGCCATCTGGGCTGGCAGGTGTTTAAAGCCGTGGCCCAGGTGAGGTCACAGCGGGAAGCAGGGGCTCAGGACTGGTGCAGGGGGCTGCGCGGTGATGGAGTCTGGGGACGAGGGGCCAGCGAGGTGGTGGGACCAGGAGAGGCTGGAACTGGGAGCCAAGCAGGGAAGGGGGCGGCTGGTATATGCCGAGGGCTGCTGAGGACAGAGGGGACTGTGGAGCCGGTGACCTGGGAGGTCACTGGGCCTTGACCAGGACAGTGTCAAGGGATGGAAAAGAGGTGGGAAGAGGAGGCTTTGGGCTCCATCTTCAAGGTCCCTTGCAGGTTGGAGCAGGATGTGTGATCCGAGCTGAAATTGTCCAAAAGGACACCCCGGGAAGAAGCAGAGGGGAGGGGCTCTGAGGTGGGGACACACGGGGGTGGGGGTGGGGAAGATGAAAGATGTTCTCAGGGGCGCTTCCCTCCTCGGTGTCCTCACTCTCTCCACTGCACCCAGCCTGAGAGCTCATGCCCTGCCAGAAACACCCTCATCTCTCAGCTTCGTGATGTCACATTTCCTGGATTTTCCCCATATCAGCTTTTCCACTCTACGTTCCTGAGCAGGGCGTTTTGGGGCCACAGGTGGGTACACAAGAACAGCCATCATGACTGTATTTGCAGACAGCACTTTTCTACTTCCTGTTTAACCCGCCCCCAACCCTGCCTGGAGGAAGATGGTGCCAACACGACTGTCATCCCATTTTGTAGATGAAGGAAAGAGTCACAGAGAAGTTACAGGACTTTCCCCAAGTCCTGTGCAAGTCCTGTGTCAGGGCCCAGGTGAGGTCACAGCAGGGAGCAGAGGCTCAGAACAGGTGCAGGGGCCCATCCAACACCCGGGGACGAGGGGCCAGAGGGTGGGCACATGACCAGAACACTGAGCGGGGGGCTTCCTGAGCCCATGGTTTTCCCCAGGACACTCCCCAGCTGACCCAGGAGAAAGCCAAGGAGAGGGACCACGGGCCTTCCGTGAGCTCGTGCTCTGAGCAGTATTGTGCTCAGCAAGCTGCTGGCCCAGCTGGGGAAGGGCCAGGAGCGCGTCCCCCACGGTCTGGGGAACCACTCGCTGTGCAAGAGTGGGGCTCACACACTCCCTGGAGCCTTTTATTGTGTCTTAAACATACCGAAGTCCCAAGCAGAGGGCACACTGAGCGCAGGAGGCTTGGGAGGAAGCTGCTGGCGCGGCCGGAACAGCCAGCCGGGGATAGGGCAGCATTTCCCCACGAGGTCTCTTCCCACTGACAGCTGTGGTAGGTTGAATTATGTCCCCAACGGAAGTCATGTTCTTTATTCTTAATCCACGTTCCTGTGGCTCTGAACCCGTTTGGAAATAAGACCCTTTGAAGATGTTACTATCAGTTAAGGTGTGGCCAGACCGCATCCCGGTGCGTCTCAACCCCTGATCCTGGAAGCCTCAGGGACAGAAAGCCGCAGGGAGCAGCCGGAAGGCGCGGAAAACCGGAGGGGCAGAGTCGGCCTGAGACGGGGACGCAAGGCCTGCGACCAGCCAGCGCGTGACACTGCGGACTCGGCAGACAGCTCGGCCTTGCCGGCACCCAGCCTTGGACTTCCAGCCCCCCAAACCCTGAGACATAAGTTCCTGTCATTGGAGTCACGGCAGCCTGGCAACCCAGTCTCCCCCAGCCTCGCCTGCAGGACTCGTCTGAGCCGTTTCCTCCCCTCGCCACCCGCCCGCCCCTGCCAGCTCCAAGCTGCTTCTTTCCAGAACAGAGGAAAAATGGCATCTAATTAAGATTAGATGCTTTGCCACTGTTTGAAACTTCTTTCGCTCTGCAAGTGAATGATCTCAATTGGTCACCCTCTTCGGGGCAGATAATTCACTCTGGGAGGCAGTCGCCTTGTGCATTGTACCTGATTTACCTTAAATGACTTTGAACTTTAGAAATATGCCCCCCTTTAGCTGCGGAGTTAAAATAGCTCAGGATTCTTACAATGATTACAATTATAGCTGCTCTTTAGTGAGTACCAACAATGCATTAGACACTCTGCACCCATTTTCTCTGCTTCCAAGAAAACCTCTGCAAGTCGCGAATGATTATCCTCATGTAAAAATAGAAATGGAGGTGGGGAAGGAGAGAGGGAGAGAGAGAGAGAGAGGGAAGGAGAGAGGGAGAGAGAGGGAGGGAGGGAG
>PVKY010006529.1:0-15882 GCA_004027775.1 Bradypus variegatus
CTACGTTTTCTCTCCACACCCAACCTCAGAGACCCAGTCCCCGGGTCAGGGACCCAATCGCCTCTGTCCACTGTTCTGACCACCTCAGGGTCTGCATCGTGTCTGCTTCCCACCTTCTCCTGGTGCTCCTAGTTCTTTTAATTTTCTAGCTTGGTGAAAAAAATTTCCATTTGGTGAAAATGTCACCAAGGGAGGGGGAGGGACTGGTTTCACAGTTTATAGAATTAATTCCAAGTACTATGGACACATCTGTCATTGGTGTGAAAGTTACAAATGTTTTCCCCCTTGGGGCAGGTGGGTGTGGGAGAGGAGTTCTGTGAATAGATCCCAATCTCAGAGAAGGTCAGGCTCAGGAACCTACTGACCCTGGCACAATCCTGATTTCTGAAAGTGGCCTCTTCTCCTGCTTGTCTCCTTGGGGCTTCTGGGTACCCGCTCTCCTTCCTAGCTATCCACCTACAACTGACTTGGGAAGTGGGAAATTGTAGTTCTCTCCCCTCTCCAGATTCTAGATGTCGAAATATATATTTGGCTTGAAGAATTATAGCTCTTTAGGTTGGAAGACCCACAGAAAGTACAGAATCATAGCACACAGGGCTCAGAGAGTTTCCAAGTCATCTTTATCAATGGTTTTCAAACTTTGCTCCATGGAGCCACCAGGATTCTGCAGAGGCGTACTTGTGACACACTATAAATTGTGACCCCCATTTGTTCTTTTTTTTCCTTGGTGACAGTTTTAAAAAATGGACATTTTTCATCAAGCTAAAGGGGTTGGGGGCAAAGAGCAGGGCTGAAGGTTTTGCTTTTTTCCTCTTTTATATAATGGGCTTTTGCACACAAATTTATTGGAGAAAAGGCTTTGGCTAGTCAAATTTTGATAACCACTTTGAAATCCAGTCTCCCCTAGGGTGCTTAAATCCCAATCCTCTCTAGTCTACCCAGTGGCCCCTAATCTTTGCTGCCCCATCGCTCCCTCAGGTAGATGAGATGCCTGGGAGATGAACCAAAACTCAGGTCTCTTGCTTTTTGCTGGCATAGATTTGCATTGTCTGCCACCCCCACCCCACCCCTTGATCACTTCTTTTGTCCCAGCTTTAATTTCATTCTTAGAATTTTTCTCTTCGGGATTGAATATATGTGTGTGTGTGTGTGTGTGTGTGTGTGTGTGTGTGTGTATGTATATATATAAAGTCATCACATGTCTTTGCACTGTTCTGAACACTCAATACCTACATTTTGTTACAATTCTTTAAGCATACCTTTTTGTTTGAAGGAGAATATCAAACCTATTTTTATTTCTTCTTATAGCCAGGGCAGGTGTATTGGATAGGACAGGCATGGTAATAAATGAATAAGCAAATGAAATAGTGTGTTCTTAACTTTGCTTAGTCTTTATCCCTCTTCTAAGCATTTTACATATATTAACTCATTTATCATTACAACCCTACATTGAAGGTTCTATTATTATATCCACTCCACAGATGAGGAAACAGAGGCTCAGAGAGGTTAAGTAATTTGCTGGATACACACAACTACAGTGCCTGGCAACTGGGTGGTTACCACTGCTCACCCTGGCATTTAACGCCCTTCGCCACCAAAATGCAGCCCATATTTGCAGTCTGCTCTCCTTCTCTTAGGGATTCTACCTCTTGCTGCTCCCAGGACAAAGTTTCCCTGTAACCCTGGACATCCCCTCTAACTTATTACACCCTACCCTATCTCTGCCTACTGAAACCTAACCCACCCCTGCTCAAATTCTGCCTTTTTCATGAAGCCTTCCCTGATTCCCACCAAGCTGGAATCACTTTCTCCTGCCTCTGTGTTCCCCAGGCAGTTTGTTGGAATCTGGTGGCAGCTCACACCACATTCTGTGTATCACACTTCACTCTGTGTGTGTGTGTGCGTGTATGTGTGTGTGTGTGGGAAAGAGAGAGAGAGAGCGAGCACCTGTGAGCCTGGCTTCTGCTCTAAGCCATAAGCTTCCTGAGGGCAGGGCTTTGTCTCTGGGAATCTTTGGCATGGTAAAGGCACACAGTGAATGTCGGGGAAATGGAGAATGAGTTGTCTTACTGCGAATCACAGGGACAAGTAAGTACATGTATTAAAAAATAATCAACCACTTCCCCCCTCCCAGTCTTTGACTCTCTTGGGGATTGAGTTGGAAACAAGGAGTCAGCCCTTGACAAAAGTCCGGAACTCTGTCTGCCAGGGGGACCACTTGGCCAGGGGTGGAGTCACTTTCCCAGGGGTCTGTGGTCCTCTCCACTCCAAAGCCCTTCTCTCCCCTCCCAATATCCATCCTTTGGCTATCCCACAACCCCCAGCCTCAGCAAAGCTGGGACCAAGACACACCGGAGTAAGGAGTGTGGGAAAACTGGAGCCCGCTACCCCTTTCTTTCTTGGCATTCTGCCCTGATTATGCCTCAAGTACCATTCCCAGAGAAGGCGGGGGTGGGGGATTGGGTGGGAGTGGAGTGGAGACTAAGGAGGATGGGGAAGAGAGGTACGAAAGAGCACGGGAGAAAACAGGCAGAAGGGAAGTACGTATCGTGGGAGGTGGGCAGGTGGCGGGTGGGGTTCGGGGGCTCCCCTTCGCGAACCTTTGGACTTCCTGCCAGGGACCGGCAGGGCCCTGGTCCGGGCGGCAGAGGACAACTTCTGCCAGAAGCCCGCGGGTCCTGTCCGCCTCTTGCACGCTGCGGTGCCCAGCCCCAGCCAGCCCTCCCGGGGGAGCTGGTGCTCCAGCCGCGCTGCTCCCGACACGGGGCCAACCCGGAGCCCCCACCCCCACAAGCCCACGGTCCTCCTTACCTTGGGGACCTGAGGGAGCCACGGGCCGGCGAGGCCCTGGGTCGGGGCTGGATTGGGTGGGGAGAAGCGCTCTTCTCCCCTGCGCTAGCTGCGCCTTGGGTTCCGCAGCGCCCGCCCGGGCTGCGGCGCCATCAGCTGCTGCGAGGCTGCGGGGCGGTCGCGCCGGGGATCCGGGGTCTCCGGGGCGCCGAGGGGTACTCCGGGGCGGGCTCGAGGCGTAAACACCCAGCAACGTGACCGGAACTGGCGAACAAGCCGGAGGGGGGCGGGGGGCGGGAGAGATAAGGGGGGAGGGGAGGGAACTGGGACTGGCGGGGAGGGGCCGTGGGCGGGGCGGGGGGAGGGGAGGCTGGCGGCGCGCTGTCGGGGGAGGGGGAACCCCGGGAGCCCCAGGAGCCGGTCCCAAGGACCCCGGAGGACGGCCCAACTGGCGGAGCTGCCTTTGGCTGAGAGCTGGAAGGGGAACCCGGGAAACCCTCCGGCGACTTGGTGACCAAGGGCACAGCGGGCGGATCAGCACCGCGGACAGCGCCCAGGCCGGCAGGCCTCGATCCGCTCCACCCTCCGCGGGCGCCGAAGGTCGCTCGGAGAGTGTGCCTACAAGGCCTGGGAAGGTTGGAGTGGGAGTAGTGGGGGGTGGTGAGGGGAGCTAACAAGAAACCAGGAAACCTACGCCTTGTTCAGACGGCAGTAAAGCTGCCCCAGACCTCTCACTTAGCTGTGTGACCTTGGGTAAGTCCGTTACATCTCTGAGCCCCAGTTGATAGGGACTCTCCATTTCTCCATTTCATATGAGGGTCCCAAGAGTCGAGGGAGGATCTTTTACAAACTCTAAAGTCCAGGACAAGAGCGAGGCATTTGTTGATTCGTTTTCATTGCACACGGGAGGCTGCTGGAGTCTGGCTTCATGGCTTGCAATTTTGGCTCCCCCAATACTTTCCTCCTCTCTGGGCCCTGGTCTCTCCATCTGTAAAATGAGGATAATGATGGTCTGTGTAGTTCATGGATCTTCTGGTTGTTTGGGGGATTAAATGCTTTAATACAAATAAAATGCTTAGAATAGTGCCTGGCATAGGCCAAGTGCTCCTTAGGCATCTGTGCTCAGGATGGCAAAGGACAAGGTGGCATTGTGTGACTGGCAGGTGGCTCAGAGCTCCCTCTGGATAAGTCATTCCCACCCTTGCCTTGAGGGACTGGGGTGAGGGGCTAAGGGGATTGTTCTGGTCTGTCCCACTCCACTGCCAGACAAATACTCTCTGCCCTGCTCTCCTGGGCCAAATTTCTAGGAAGCCCCTACCCTTCAACTTTGAAGAGTCCAGCATCCATTGTGAGGGTTTTGGGGAAGGAAGGGTCTCAGCACCAGCAGCTCATTGGCGTCAAGGGTACCCCACATTCTCTTTATAGCTCCCTATCCCCCCTAAGCTCCCCAATTTCCAAAGTTTACCTGGACTTGGGTGCCAATGGATAAAAGCATTAGCTGCTCCTGACAGATTCTAAGCCTCAGACAGTTGACCCCTTTAGGGTGGCTATAAGAACGTCAGCTTCTAGCTATGCTGTTTTGGTCTCCTAATCCCTGGGAAAGGAGCACAAAGGCCAGTCTAGTCCTGCTTCCTAGTTCCTTGCTCTCCTTCCTGGGCCATGCCCCCTACCCACTCCAGCTCTGCATGTGAGTGCCTGAGCTGGGGCATGGGTTTGGATAAACCATCCACATCCCCTCAATTTCATGATGTATTTATAAGAAGGATGAAAAGTATGTTTTGTATCCCCAAAGGAGGTATGGTATGAAGGAGGCTTAAGATGTAGATTCTGATCCCAGCTCGATCGTTTACTAGTTGAGTAATGCTGGCAAATCTTAACCTCTCTGAGCTCCAGTTCCTTCTCAGTAAATAGGAAGACTAACATCTCTTCTGCCAATGGGATAGTTCCAAGGTTGTCACAAGGCGAGTGTGAAGGGGTGCATGGGGATGGGATTGTAATGACCAAGCCCCAGATGTTTTACTCCCTGGTCTGTATCAGTATGGATCCTGGGACTCTGACCTTTCCCCAGCTAAAGCAAACAGTTGCAGATGCCTGTCTGAGGTGCAGCCCTGCCAATTCACAGTGAGCTCCAGCCTAGCTACAAGAAGTGTTTCCTGCAAGTCCTGCCCTGGGCCAAGCTGCAGGCTGAGCATGAAAGGCCTCTCAGGAATACTGCAGCATTTTTGGCTGGAAAAATATCCACATGTGAAATGATGATCCCCATATAGAAAGCACCCAAGGAATGACTGAAAGTAACTGAGCCAGTGAAGCTGAGAAATCCCCATGTGAAGGTAGAACTGGGGTTAAGGAGTGCCTCCTTGCAGGAGGTTTTGCAATCAGTCAGCCAATATACAGAGAAATATTGAACAAAGTTGACTGGGGTTGTGGGAAACCCCAGAGACATATTATGAAATGGGACATTGGAGATGATGGTGTTGATAATAACAATAATAATAACAACAAGCATTTAATAAGCACCTTCTATGTCCTAGACAATATGCTAAATACCTGTTAAACTATCTCTTCTATTTTCAACATTAAACTTGTAACAAAGCCAAAGAAGACTATAATCTATAAAAAGTACACATCTCTCTTCAGAAGCAACCATTATTTTGAGCTAAGCACTTTACCCACAAAATCTGATTTAAACTTCATAGAAATCCTTTTTGGAAAGGTTTATCCTCATTCTGCAGGTAGAGAAGATGCGGCTCAATGGAGGTTAAATTTAACACCACACACGGTTTGTAAGCAGCCCAGGGATGCCCAGAGGTAAGCCTGTAACCACAGTGACATCATATCTCCCAGTGAGGAGGAGATGAGTCCAGCTGTGGCAGAAGTGCCCACTGTGGTCATGAGCTTTTGGGAGAAGTTAAGGACCAAAGTGTGTAGGGCCTTGAATGCCAGCTAGGAGGATGAGAAAGTCTAGAGGTTTCCCCTCTCTCTTCTTGATGGCTGGGAATTTTTTCTTTCTGAGTTCTGTTTCAGTAACAGCTCTATCACCCAGCATCCTGTCAGGGAACAGAAAGCACATTCAAAATGGAGAGTTTGAAGAGTTAAGGGGCTATTTACAAAGGTGTGGGCAGAATTTAAAGACAAGAGATAGGGCAGCTCTCTGGGGGCAAGAGAGGAAGCAGGGCTGGTACCATTGTAGGCATAAGGGGGCAAAAAGAAGCAGTTATGGGAACTCAGAAAGGATAGCTGTGGGGAGAGGGCTGCCTGGCAGGTTCTGTGGCCTTACTTAGGGGGATGTAACCCACCCATGGTGACCCAGCAGGGAGAGAGTTGAGGAGTAAATACCCCAATCTCACTCTCCTCCTGCCTTCTAATTCTCTGCTGGTGCCTCCTCCAGCCAACCCCAATGCGAGGCCAGAAGTTAAAGGAATCCATTGATATTGCCTGTCCAGTTTGGCTTTCTAGGGCACAAATTGAACAGAGAAGGAGAAGAAATGGTTCTGGAGGGATGAGCTGCCTGACACAACTTCCCTCACCAGCTTGGGCTACTTTTGTGCCTCGGACCATACTGTCCTGGCTTCCTCAGCTAAGGTTGGGACCCTGAAAGACAACCCAATCTGGGTGTTTTGGGATTCTCTGACTAGATGGATGGCACGATGGGAGCTCTGGGACTAGAGAGCCAAGCTGGCTACAGCAAATACACCCTAAGCCAGCTTACCTTTTGAATGAAAGACCAAACTTGGGCATGGCTATATCCTCCTCCATGGTGACATGTCTGGTTGAACAAAACAGTCCCTACAATCTCTTTCAGCTCTGACATTTGGAGACTTTGATCATTCCTAAACCACTAGCATGGCAATAGTAGATGAGCTATGGGTGTGTGTGTGTGTGTGTGTGTGTACTAGGCCACAATTCAGCCTCAGACCCATCCACTCTTCCTCAACACTGCCCACACATTCCTCCATCTAGAGCAGAGGGCTCAGCAGCTCATCTGCCAGTCATTTGAAGGCTACCAATGGGTTCCACTCTCTCCATTTCAGACAGTTTCCATGATCTTGGGCAACTGGCTTCCCAGATCTTTGGGGATCTAATGTAACTATGGCCCCCTTTTCCTTTACTTTTCCCTTACTTTTCCCAATTACACGTTAACTTTGTTATGCAAAATGCTCTGCATTTTATCTTAAATATACCACTTTTTTCTACCAGTTGCTTTTAATGTTATGCTTTGTTGGAGAAGTAATAGAATTACACTTCAGAAACGTTGGGAAAAATAGTAACAAAAATGCACCTATAATCCTACTGCCCTAATGTAACCAGTATTATTTTTGTGTATTATCTTCTGATATTTTCATATGTATAATGATTCATATGGTCATTTTCATGACAAAATTTTTCATCCGCATTGTGTCATAAACATTTTTTCCCATGTTTCTATATAATCTTCACATTTCCTACAACTTCTGAAAGATTATTGGATTTTTGTGTTGGTTTTTATCTTTTATTTATTTGAAATACAGTGTTATTTTCTATAATTAATTTATAAATTCCTAATGAAGAAAATAAAGAGTGCATAATTTTAACATCTGGACATATTATCATATTATCCAGATAGTTCTTATAGAATACTTACAAAACAGTACATGTTCATGCTTAAAAAGTAAAAGCCTTCTCATCCTGCATCCTCAATTTCTCCCCCCAAAGTTCCCCATGATGAACAAATTATTTCTTCCTAGGGGATGGATGTATTTACATGAACATAAATATATACACAGACATATATAAGACATTTAAAAATGTCTTAAAAATTTTTTTAAAACACTGAAAAGAACATATAACATCACACCCTGTTCTGCATTGTACTTTTTTTTAGTTCTATTTTGGAGATCTCCTGAAGACCTTTAAATGTTTTCATTTGCTAATCAATGCACATGTATTCTTTTTATTGTATAAAAATTAGGAATTCTAGATAAGCAAAGATGTGATCATTAAATCACCCATAGTTATCCCTCCTAGTCATAACAATTGAACATTTGGCATATGCCTTTTGGTCTTTTTTCTTTGCATATATAGACAGTATACATAATTATTGTAGTCTACTTTTTCACTCAGTCAAATAGCATGAATGTTTTTCACCTGTAACTAAATGTTTCTCTGTTGTAGAGTGTTGTTCCATTATGAGTAAACTGCAATATTCTGTATCTATCCATATTCTTTTCCTTTGATAATTAGGTGGTTTCCACATTTTTATCCTATAAACAAAAATGTGATGAACATCTTGGTAGCTTAAGTATTTAAAATTACTTTTATTGTATATTTTCTTATTGCATATAATATGTTTATTTAAAAAATTAGAATATATGGATAAGGAAAAGAACAAAATAAAAATCACCATAACTTCATCCACTAAGACATATTGCTCATTTTCTGTGTTTCTATAGTTCTTCCAGATTTTTCTACAAATATATATTAATATCCTAGTTATAGTTGGTAACTTATTTTTTTCATTTCAAAATATATCTTGATTTTTTTCATGTCAATATGTCTTCCTTAGTAGCTGCATAATATTCCATTATATAGACATATTTTTCTTAACTAATCCCTTCTTGGACTTTATGTTGTTTGCGATTTTACTCTTTCTTAAATCGTAAACAATGCTGAAAGGGACACCTTCTATAGAGACCTTTTTTCACATTTCCAATTATCTCCTTAGGATGTACCAAAAAGTGAAATTACTGAGTCAAAAGACATGCACATTTGTAGCCTTTTAATAATACTGCCAAATTGCTGTCCTCAGTGAATGTACCAATTTGTACTCCCACCAGCAATGGTTGGAGGAGGACCGGTTTTCCTTCTCCATGCAACCCTGAGTATGATAATTAAAAATATCAACAAATGCTTCCAAATTTGAAAAGTAAAACTACAGTATCACATCTAAATTTCCAAATGTTTCATGTCTAGTAGGATTGAATTTTTAAAATGTATTTATTAGCATTTCTATTTCTTTTGTGAATTGTTCATTCATGTCCTTTACCCATTCCTCTATTGGAGTGTTTATCAGTTCTTATTCCTTTATAATAAAACATTTGATATTTTAAGAATATGAATCCTTTCCTGTTTGACTTTTTCTTTTACTGGTTTGACATTTGCCTTTTAATTTTGTCTATGGTGTTTTGTTGATATGCAGAAGCCTAAAAATTTTATTTTAGTCAAATCCATTCATCTTTTTTCTTTATAGCTTTTGACATTGGTGTCATGCTTTAAAATTCTGTTCCTGCTTTAATGTAATGACAGTACTTACCCATATATATATTTTATTTTTTTATATGTTTTATACACTCATATTTGTAATCCATCTGGAATTTATTTTATGTGGTATGAAATCGAGACCTTGCTCTTCCCCTCCCCCCCACAATGGTTAACCAATTGTTCCATCGTTATTTCTCCACTACTTTGAAATAAGCTTATTCACATACATGCACACACACATACACGCTCACAGAGACACCCAGACACACATACCTAGACCTTCTATTCTGTTTCCTTGATCTCCAAGCTAGTTTTGTCTGGGAAGCATCAAGAATGCTCAAAGGGAAGTGCTAGCCTTATGCTAGACACTTCATTTAAGGGTCAGAGACGAGCTGCCCACCCAGCCTGTCTGTATTTCCTTCCCTGTTTTCTCTTGCATGATGCTCTGTGTTGGTTCCATTCCACCCCCCACCCTAACCCCTGCTATGTGTTCCGTCAGTTCTATAGTTGGGATGTAATTGAAAGCTTAGGAAGTGATTCTTGGAGTTTAAGTCATCTTGGTTTTTGTTGAACACTGGAGAGAGCATCTATGGATATAATGAAAAACGTCAGGAGCATTTGGATTCCCCTGGAAACTTTTCCAGTGTTCCTGGGCCGGGACCTACAATACCAAGGGGAAGTAATCTCTCAAGGAATCCATACGGTCTGCCCCGCTCCCTGCATGAATTTCCCTCCCGCTTATTAAAGGATGTGGGTTGTGGCGGTTATGGGCGGCAGCTGAATTGGGAAGGCACCGTGCTATGTGCAGGTAATCTCTGTTTATATAGAAAGATTTCTAAAGACAAGTTCCTTCAAATTGGGATAGGGATGCCCGCTTCCCCCGACCGTGTCCAGGCTGGCCTCTGCCTTCTCTCGCCAACTCCAGGAATAAACAGACCCTGAAGCAGTGGGAAGGATGAAGGCCCAAGCCAGCAGCAACTCGGGTTGGGCACTGTGCTGGGCCGGTGCCAACTGTTTTAATTATTGTCACTTTTATTATTTTAGCACTTGGTAGGGCACATCAGGTTTTATTTTAGGCATTTGGAGTACTTTGATTTTTATTTTTTAAGGCATGATTAGAACAGGTGTTGTAAGGGAGTAAGGCAGAAGAGAATTAAGTGCACCGTCTCCAGTCCCTCGGCAAGTCAGGTTTCCCTGAAGGAAGAACTTGTAGAGCCTGACTCCCAGCCCAGTGCTCCTAAAGGAACCCGGCTCTTCTGCGGCTGGGTAGGCCGGGCCGGCGAGAAGAAGTGAAGGGGACACGGTGCCGTCTCCCGGGTTCCAGGGGCGGGGTCGGGGGCGGCGCGGCGGGCGTGAGCGCGGCACGAGCCTCACCGCCCTGCCCCGGCCCGGATCTCCTCGGCCCCGCCCCGTCCGCCCGGCCCCGCGCCGCACGCCGGGAGCCGCGAGCGGCGAGCGCGCCCTTGGCCCTGGTCCCGCAGCAGCCTGAGTCGCTCCCGCCGTGCGGCCCGCGGCGGGCGGGAGCAGGCGGTGAGGCATGGCGGGCCGCCGGGCGCCGGGGGAGAAGCGCTGGCAGCTGGTGCGCTGGTGAGTGGGAGCGGGGGGCAGCGGGGCCCGGTGCGGGGCGCGAACACGTGCGCTCAGAGGGGGAGACTCGGTCGGGCGCGGGAAGGAGCGGGGCCTGGGCCCAAAGTTTCTTCTCTAGCAGAGGTTGCGGGGCTGGGTTCACAGAGAGGCGCTGGGCCGCCTGGTCATGGCCACCCCGAGCTCCCGCGCCGGGTCTTTGCGGTTGTCCCGCGAGGTGGGCGCTGGGACCCGGGACGTTACCCGTGACGTCAGGCTTTGGGGGACCCGAGTCCTCCTTCCATGTGCTCACCCGCAGGGTGTCCCCCACCCCTCCCTGCCACCTCAGCTTTCCCCTTTGTGCAATGGGGGTTCTACATCTACCTCCCGGGGTCGCACAGGAGGAGCACAGCCCCCATGTTTAAAGAGATGTCCCAGACCATTTACGAGGGTCCTCGGGGGTGGGCACTGTGGGATGGGGTGTAGAGGAGGGACATAGTGGGTAAGAGACAGGTCCCACTGTAGGTGATAGCTGCTCCTGCCCCGCCGCACTCCCGCCTGGGCTGGGAAATCAGAGCCTGCTGGTGTCAGATTACGGGACTGCAGGCCGGGAGGGTTTCAGACGCATCGCAGCGGAGTCATCCGGTCGTTTGAGCTCAAGCCCCCACTGTCCGAATGTTGGGGGTTGCTTCAGCCAGGGACCTAACCTCTGCTTGGTAGGACCTAGAATGCGGGGCAGCCAGTTCAGTCCACACCAGCCCTGGAAAGAGCCCAAGGTTCAAAGGAGAAAACAGGGCTGGGGCCCCACCACATCCCAAATCACCCCACCCACACTAGGGACAGGGGGCAGTTCTGACGTTGCATTCTAGGAACACATCCCACCAGGCATATTCTGCAGCCTGAATATATATAACACCAATAATAGTATCAGTAATAGCAGCCTGGGCTTCCTGAGCATTTCCTGGTAGCTGCGCCTTAATGAGGAGCTAGGCATTGACTCAGCTATTCTTTGCAGGAAGTTTCAGAGGAAGGTACCTGTACTCCTAGTTTACAGTTGAGGAAACTGAGGCTCCCAGACAGAAAATGTCAAGGTCACCCAATAAACAAAGTGCAGGATCAGGATCTGAACCCAGGCCTTGCCCACAGGCTTACTTTTCCTCTCTTTTGCTCCTCATTTCCTGGGCAGCTCCTCCCTGGCCTGGCCCCCCATCCAAGCCAGCCAAATCCACATTGTCAGAAGATCCCCGAGCTGGAGGAGTCAATGGGTTTCAAGGTTTTATTATTATTTAGCAGTGGAGCCACTCTTAAAATGAAACTTTGAGATATAAAGCAGATAAAAGGGGAGTTCATCTGTTTGAAGGGCTGGTGGGGGGCTGTCAGTTGCTTGGTGCTCTCTTCTTCAAAGTGAGGCACCACCCCAGGACCCCATGCCTTCCCAGAGAAGTTTGCTCTAGTTTGATTCCTTCTCTCACTTTGCAGAACAGCAAACAGCGTACCTGCTCTGATTCTGTCCCTGGTACTGTCTGGCTGGGTTAGATCTTGGGCTGGACCTGATGGTATATGAATCATTGTTAGTGTCCTAATTAGGTTTTGGGTCAACTCTTACCCTGAGGTGAAAGGACATCTCTCTGAGAAGGTCCTGAAGACATGACTTGAATGATTGGGTAGCCTGGCAAGAAGTGCCCTTGAGGGCATGATACCCTCTGAACCCCATGGCATGATCCCGACCTGGTCAGCCTTGGTGCCTGGTCCCAGGATTCCCAATTAAGTCAGAGTGCTTTCCCTTTGGATGAGATAGGTTCTCTCACTTGCAAGTGGTGGTAATTGACTCAAACTGGCTGAAAAGAAGGGAATTTATCGGCTCACATAACTGAAAACTCTACAAACTCTCCATGTTCCAGGTATAACTGGATTCAGGCACTCAAATAACGTCACCAAATAATGCCCTTGCCATCCCCACCCCCAACCCCTGTCTTTGTCCTTGAGGAGGCAAGGTGGTCATCAGCAGTTGCAGGCGGCCTTCCAGTTAGCAACCTTTCTTGGTGATTCCAGCCAGAGTCTCAGGATGTCATCTCATTGGCTTGACTTGGATCACATACCCATTCCTGAGCCAGTCGCCATGCTCAGGAGGATGGAATGCTCAGATTGGTCAGGCTAGGTCATGTGCCTACCCAGGAAGCTGAGAGTTAGGATCAGCTCCAGCCAAACCACAGAAATTTGAATTGGGGAGAAGGTGGTGAACGGTCACTGGACAACAAAAACAACTGATGTTCACTTAAACATTCAGAACAACCCTCTTTCTTTGAGCCCTCCTTCCCCCAAATCTCCCTAAACAACCAAAAATTAAATCAGATTGGAGTTGTTAGCCAAAGTTATTAAATATGGATGATTTTTGGGGGGCCTTTCCACCATGTGCTAGAACCCATGCTGTACCAGTGTCATATCTTAGAAGTATATCATGCGTGCACCTGTCTATATTTGTAGTGCTGATATGTGGGATATATGCCTTTAAACAACTCCTTTCAATCCTATTTGCCTTCAGTACAGCTCTGATACTTATAATCGCATTAATAGGCAATCATTACCCCTATCCATTCCCATACCTTTGAATTCACCCTCATTAACATATCTGAACATATTAGATTATCATTCCCCCTAGACCTCAAAGACCCAACTGAACAACTGAAGAAGCTAGAGAATGATCAGCAAACTAACACTAAAGCAAATAGAAGAAAAGAAATAGCAAAGATTAAAGCAGAAATAAGTGAGCTGGATAACAAAAGAAACAATAGAGAGAGTAAATAAAACCAAAAGTTGGTTCTTCGAGAAGGTCAACAAGATTGACAGACCCTTAGCTCGAGCTTGACTTTTCTGAAAGAGAGAAGACTCAAATAAACAGAATCAGAAATGAGAGTAGGATAATTACTATGGGTCCCGAAGAAACAAAAAAATCATGAGGATACTATGAACAATTGTATGCCCACAAATTAGTCAATTTAGAGGAAATGGACAATTTCTTGGAAACACATGAACAACCTAGACTGACCCAAGAAGAAACAGAAGACCTCAACAAACCAATCACAGGCAAAGACATCCAATCAGCCATCAAAAATCTACTTATAAGTAAAAGCCCAGAGCCAGACAGCTTCACAAGGGAAGTTTACCAAACTTTCCAAAAAGAATTGACACCATTCCTGATCAAACTCTTTCAAAAAATTGAATAAAAAGGAACACTACCTACCTCATTTCATTGTTGTTTTAATTTTCATTTCTTTACTTAGAAGAGAAGTTGAACACTTTTTTCATGTTTGTTGGTCATTTGTATTTCTATTTTTAAAATTACTTGTTTATTTCCTTTGCTCTTTATTTCCTACCTATTTGTTCATTATATATTTTTCATATTGATCTGTAAAGTCTCTTTATTTAAGATAGTCATTTTATTTTTTGTAGGAAACTTTATTTTATAAAATAGTTTTAGATTTAAAGAAAAGTGAAGATAGTACATACCCTGCACCCAGTTTCCTCTGTTATTAACATCTTACATTGGTGTGGTATATTGTTGCAACTCATGGATGAATATTGATACACTGTTATTAATTAAAGTACATATTTTATTCAGATTTCCTTAGTTTTTACCTATTGTTTGTTCCAGGATCCTATCCAGGATTCCACATTACATTTAATCATCTGGACTCCTTAGATTCCTCTTGGTTGTCACAGCTCTTTAGACATTCCTTGTTTTTGATGACTGTGACAATTTTCAGGAGTACTATAGGTATTTTGTAGAATGTCCTCGGTTGGAATTTGTCTGATGTTTTTCTCATGATTAGATTGGAGTTATGGGTTCTGGGGAGGAAGATCACAGAGATAAAGTGCCATTCTCATCACATCCTATCAAGGTATTTGACTTATCACTGTTATTGTTGACCTCAGTCATCTGGCTGAGATAGTTTTTTTCAGGTTTCTCCACTGTAAAGTTACTTGTTTTTCGCCCCCTCTTTCCATACTGTTTTCAACTATGTGCAGCTTACACTTAAGGAGTGGAGAGTTATGATCTGCTTCCTTGAGGGCAGGGTTTTTACATTAATTGTTTGAAATTTTTCTGCACAGATTTATCTCTTCTCCCAATGTATTCATTTATTCAATAATTTATTTATATCAGTATGGATTCATTGATATTTATATATATATATATTTAAATTCAGTTTTATGAAGATATATCCATATACCATACAGTCACCCACAGTGTACAATCAGTGGTTCACAGTATCATTGTATAGTTCTGTTTCATCACCACAATCAATTTTTGAACATTTTCATTACTCCAAAAAAAAGAAAAAAAATAAAAGGAAAAAAGAACACCTGAAACATCCCATCCCCCCCATCCCACCCTGTTTTTCAATTAATTTTTGTCCCCATTTTTCTAATCATCTGTCCATATACTGGATATGTGAGCCACAACGTTTTCACAATCAAATGGTCACAGCATGTAAGATACATAGTTATGTGGTCATCTTCAAGAATCAAGGCTACTGGCTTGTAGTCGACAGTGTTCTAGTTTGCTAATGCTGCCGGAATGCAAAACACCAGAAATGGATTGGCTTTTATAAAAGGGGGTTTATTTGGTTACAAAGTTACTGTCTTAAGGCCATGAAGTGTCCAAGAGAAGGCATCAACAATCCGGTACCTTCACTGGAGGGTGGCCAATGGTGTCCGGAAAACCTCTGTTAGCTGGGAAGGCTCGTGGCTGGTGTCTGCTTCAGAGTTCTGGTTTCAAGACGGCTTTCTCCTGGGACATTCCTCTCTCGATTTCAGCTTCTCTTCAAAATGTCACTCTCAGTTGCTCTTGGGGTGTTTGTCCTCTCTTAGCTTCTCCAGAGCAAGAGTCTGCTTTCAACGGCTGTCTTCAAACTGTCTCTCATCTGCAGTTACTCTCTCAACTTCTGTGCATTCTTTGAAGTGTCCCTCTTGGTTGTAGCAAGCTTGCTCCTTCTGTCTGCACTTTTACAGGGCTCCAGTGAACTAATCAAGGCCCATGCTGAATGGGTGGGGCCACACCTCCATGGAAATTATCCAATCAATTATCACCCACAGTTGGGTGGGTCACATCTCCATGGAAACACTCAAAGAATTACAGTCTAATCAACACTAATACATCTGCCCACACAAGATTACATCAAAGATAATTGCATTTTGGGGGGCATAATACATTCAAACTGGCACAGATAGTTACAGATATTTCCTTCTAGCTATTCCAATACACTAAAAACTACAAAGGGATATCTATATAGC
>PVKY010006530.1:0-15864 GCA_004027775.1 Bradypus variegatus
ACATTCCCCATCCCCCATTGCAGCTAAGTGTGGTCATGTGACCAAAGTTGCCCATTCCAGGAAGACGTCTTCAAAGGGGTCAACAGCTGAACAGCTGCCAGGAAGCAGTCATGATGGTCTGGCGGCCTCTAGCACCACAGGGTCTCTTTGAGGATGGAAGCCATGCCCTAAGGATGAGGGAGCAGAAATACAGAAGGAGCCAGGACTCCTGAAGAACAGTATGGGCCACCCCCTGACTTCCTACCTCAGGACTTCTCTTATGTGAGAAAATAAACCTTTAAGGGTTTCTGTTTCAGTTACTTTGCATTTATTGTTACCTACAGCCAGACCTAAATCTAACTGATACCCAAGCCAGATATCACTGGTGTCCTGGAGCCACTTCTGGTACCCGACAACTCATACCACAGAGAAGATCTCTGAACCTGTCAGGTCCCACCAGACCCCTCTCCCACCACAGGGCCTCCGCACATACTATTCCTTCTGCTATGATACTCTTGGCCCAGAGGAGTCAGCTCACCTCTCAAATCTCAGTTCATCCATCATGGAAAGGTTGGATTCCTGTAATCCAGGCCCTCACAGAGCCATGTTCCTTTTCCTGAGAGCACTCATTTCGCTTTGGGTTTATGTACACACCCACTGGCCTCTCTGATTAGTGTCAGTCTCCCCCACTAGACTGTGAGCCCAGGAAGGCAGGGACCAGCTCTCAATTCACTCACCATCGTTTCCTCAGCACACAGGGCCTGGCATATAAGACACACTCAGCAAAGACTTGTTTAAAGAATGAAAGAGTGAAGAAGACATAAAAGAAGAACTGACTAACTAAACAGAAAGATGAACTATGTACATGGAAGACTCAATGTTTAAAGGCAACTCTCCCTAAATTAATCTTTTTTTTAAATTTTATTTTGAAATAAATTCAAAGTTACAGGAACAGTTGCAAAAACAATACAAGCCCCATACACAGAACTCCAGCATACCCTGACCCCCCTCCCCCGATACCCCGATCCACCAACTTTAACATCCTGTCCCACCACCATTTCTTTCTTTCCCTCACTCCTTCCCTCCCTCCCTATCTATCATCCATCATCTATTGCTCTGTCTTCTCAACATATGAGGGCAAGCTGCACACATCCTTGAACAAACACTATAATTCACATACACACCTAAATTAATCTTTAAAGTCAATGCCATTTCAACCAAATTTACCATGTGATTTTTTGTGAAATGTGTCAAATTATTCGGGACAGTAAAGAACCAAGAATGGCTAGAACAATTTTTAAGAAGGAGGAGGAGGAGAAAGAGGACAGAGTTCTTGCCTACCAAATAACAAAACTCACTATAAAGCCATTGTTATCAATACCTGTGTGATTGTGATATAGGGGCAGAGACTGACAAATGGAAGAGGATGAGAGAAAGTCTCAAAATAAGAACTTGGGATATGACGGACATAGCATTTCAAGCCAGTGAGGAAGGATGCTCTAAATTGAATAAGATTATACAGAAAAAGACAAAAATCTCTTGGAAAAAGATAAAATTAGATCCCTACCTCACACCATGGTACACACCATGTACCAAAATAACTTCCAGTCGGACTATATATCTAAACATGAAAAGCAAAACTGCAAAGCTGTTAGAAGAAAACATAAGGAAATATCTTTATGGTATTGGGTTAGGAAATAGTTTCGTAAATAAAATCAAAATAAAGCACAAAGTATAATAAGGAAAGACAAAAAAATCTGACTATAGGTTTTTAAACTCTGTTCTGTTCAACAAATTATAAAGTAGGAAAAATTTATATACACTAGACCAAGATATTTTCAACCCATATAACCCACAAAAGATCAGTGTCCAAATATATTTAAAATTCCTACAAATCAATAAGAATGAGATAAACAACCTAAGAGAAAAATGGGCAAAGATATCAAGAGGTAATTAATTAACAGAAGAAACTAAAATGACCAATAAACCAAAAACATGCTCAGTCGCATCAGGAATCAAGAAAATCCAAATTAAAACAACAGGGAGATACCATGCACTCCCATTAGATTTTTTTTTTTTAATCTGATAACATCAAGTGTTGGGGATTCATTCGTCGCTGGAGGGAAAAATGGCATAGCACCTTTAAAGAGCCATTTGGCAATACTTAGGAAGAAGGAAAATGTACATATTCAGCAACTTGTTGGAAGTGTCCAACTGAAGAAACTCTCACACATGCAGAAGCAGGCAAGTATGAGCATGTGCGCTGCACCACTGTTCTTAACAGAGAAAAATCAGTGACCATGTACTTGTCTCCCAGTGGAGAACCGGCAAAAAAAAACTAGCTCTATTCAAATACTGGAATACCACCCACAGTTCAAATGAACCTATCTATCGATCTACCTATCTACTTAATGTCAACACTGTACTTCTTGTATTAACTAGAAATCTCAAAAACATAAGCAACTTACAGCATAATTCCATGTAGGTAAAGTTCAAAAACACTTATAACAATTGCACACCAGTGTGCATCACACATTATTCACAAAAGCCAGAAGGTGGAAGCAGCCCAAGTGTCCATCAACAGATGAATGGATAAACAAAATGTGACATATAAGTACAATGGAATATTATTTGGCCATATAAAGGTACGAAGTTCTGATGCAAACTCTGACATGGACGAACCTTGAAAACATTATACCAAGTGAAATAAGCCAGACACAAAAGGACAAATATGGTATGATTCCATTTATATGAAATTCATAAAGTCAGAAAGTAGATTAGAAGTTACCAGATTAAAGGGAGGGGGGAAAAGGGAGTTATTGCTTAATGGGCCCAGAGTTTCTGTTTGAGGTGATGAAAAAGTTTTGCTAATGGATGGTGGTTATGGGAGCATGACCCTGTAAATGTAATTAATGCCAAAATTAAAATACAATTTTAAAAATAACAAAACAAGTATACTGTTTTCTGCTCAACACATATGTAGGCAAGATACTCAAACATTCAGGGAAATGACGCTATCAACTTCAAGTCAGTGGTTACCTGGGGGAGGAAGAGCAGTGGAAATGAGGAGGGGGAGGCTTCAGCTGTATCTGCACTTTTTGTTTCTTAAAAGAGGAAGAGCAAATATGGCATGCATCAGCTTATTGGAAATGGGTAACCAGCGGGCTATTATTTTCTACACTCTTGTACTCATTCAGTCAACATCTGTTCCATGACCAACTCCGTGTGCCAGGCCCTGTTTTGGGCTCTGGGGCTAGAACAGACAGACATCCCTGGCCACAAGGAGCAGACATTCTCTGCGCTGGAAAAATGCACAATTAGTTGTTTTTACTTTGAGTAACTGAGCATAATCTTTGATCACAATAAAAAGCAACCTGCCTTTCCCCAGTCTCCTCTAGTTTGCTCAATTTTCTCTTCCCTAGAATCTCCCACTATTAACCCTTTCCGTCCTTTCATTGTCCCTGGCTAACAACTTCCCCAGATCTTCAACCCTCTCACAGATGGTAATGTGACCTGGGGCGTCCCAGAGATACCACGTTCCCCTGCACCAGAGCTCTCCCTCCAGTGGGAACTGGCCCCCTCCACACCCCACACATGGCCACGGCCACTCTGTGACTGGGCCTGCCCACCCCGCTCTGTGGACGACCTGGGATGCCCTGACCACCAGGCTGCTCCTCCCTCTCCCTCCCGGCCACTGTCCTTTGTCAACTTCCTCGTCACCACACCCCATTCACTGAAGATCCTGGGGACTGCTCACTCTTCTCCCCACCCCAACACCTGCTGTAACCCTAAATTCCAATGTCCATGTAGACTCTCCACCCCACTCCCAAATCTTCCACCCCTGAACCATTCTGAATATCAGTGACCTCCCTATCCATTGCAGCCACACCTTGGGCTGTGGTGTGATACCCCAGACCTGCTCCTCAGAAATCTTTCACCTCACCTCCCACCTCCTCCATCCCTCTCTCTGACCTCGCTCTCCTCTTCCAGCTACCCACACCACCCCACCCAAAAACTCAGTGACCTCGGAGAGCCCGCAGGCCTTCTTTCCATTTTCCCCCTGCCTCTGTCTTCTCCGGGTCCCTCTTCCCTCCCTTTCCAGTCTGGGCTACAAGGGTGATACCCTGCATTGCTCTCACCAGCCCCCTTCACCCCACGGCCCTGCATCCCAGGCTCCCATACCCCGGTAAGGCCACCCCCTCCTTTGTCTGTGTCTCTGGACTGAGTCACCCCCACCCCAGGAAATCAGTCTCCTGACAGGGACAGCCCTGCTGGGCTTTGGTCAGCTCCTTCTCTCCTCCCCTTCAAGTCAAACCCAACTCCCAGCAGACAACAACCCCACCTTCACTGAGAAACCCGGGCCATTAGGCCTGACGTCCCCCAACTGCCAGTCTTACCTCCAACACAGCCATCAGCACCACCCTCACACCCCCTCTCCTCCTCCAGAGAGAAGATCTCCTTCCCCGCCACCCCCTCCCAGGCCTGTGCAGCACCAGCCTCCCACTGCCCCAGGGCAGAATCCCAGCTGCCTGCTACCGCCCTCTGCTGCTTCCACACCCTAACACCAATTTACATCCTAAACATTTCTCTCGTCCTGTTTTGCCATTACCAGAGCTCCAGGTCAGGACTCAGAATCCAGGACTCCTACCACCCAGACCCCAATGGTCTCCAACTCCAGGTGCTACCCTCCAGCCCCCTCCATGTAGCTGCCAAAGGGATGTTCCTACAACGCTCACCTGCAGTCATTACGGCCCTGCTCAAAACGCACTAGAGGCGGCGTGAACTTCACAGGATGATGCCCAGCATTTCCCTCACCACCTGCCAACATCTCCACAGCTTCCGGACTGTGGAAGCTCCAGCCTCGCACCCAGGTTTCCAAGTCCCTATATATTCCGGCTCCCCCTCACCTTTGTGTTTCTGCTGGAGCTCTTCTTGTGGCCCGGAACGCCCTCCCCTCCTCATTCTTCAAGACTCAGCTCAGTGGCACTTCCTCCAGCAAGCCTTCCTGTCCACCCCAGGCTGGGGAGGCACCTGTCCTTTATGCTCCCCAAATGCCTAGTGCATTTGGCTCTATCACTGCCATTATCAAACTGTTTTATAATTTTTACTTTTAGTGAGTCTCTCCCTCATCTGATACATGGCAGGTGACCTTAAAAAGAGGTTGGCAGACAAGGCCCAAAGACAGAGGGATGGGCAGAAACAACGATTCCAACACACAGCCACGTTCACCCCACCGATCACACCCTCTACAAGCTGGCATCCACATGGGCAGTCCCTCAAATTCATCACCTGTGCATGGATGCTCACACACACACACACACACACACACACACACACACACTCAGAAAGGTCTCCTGTGCCACGTGCCCCATTCCCAGGGCACCCTGTGACTTAACACCACCACCCACTGTCCCTCCCCAGGCACAGCCCTTGTGCCCACCCCTCTAGAGCTCTGTACCTTGGCCAGGGATCTTACTATGGGACTTTCCATAATGCCTCGGAGGAAGATCAGGTCCAGCTCCGCAGCCCCTGTGGCATTGGGGAGGGATCCCAGGTTGTCCAGGACTTGCTGCATGGCTGGGGGAAGGAGGGAGCAGTGAAACACAAGGTGCCAGGTGAGCACAGCAGACAGGAAACCTAAACACACCACACACTCTGGCTCCTCTCCCCAAGAATACAGACCCTCCTCAGCAGCACTTCCTCTCTGCCAAGCATGGGCACCTCAGGCCTTTGAATGCTCCTCTCTGAGGCAGGAGCACTAAGGGGCAGTTTCACTGGTCTCTTCCCTCCACCATAGGTAATGCCAGCCTGGGAAGGTGTGAGGAGGCTCCAGGCAGCAAGAAGTGGATACTGCAGTGGGGGAGGGGAAAAAGGGAAGCAGCTGCCAGGTGCCAGGTTCTGCCCAGAGCCAGAGAACACCTCAATCTCTGGGTGGGTTGAAGCCCCAGGACTCAGCCACCTGCACGTAGTGGGCTTAGGGATAGGAAACACAGCGCTTGGAGCATGTCCCCAAGGACAGGGCCAGAGTCAAGCAGGCAGCCATGCCTTTCCATAATGGAGGACCCAGTCCCAGCTGCACCACTCACTCAATGTGAATGCACAAGTCACTGTTCCTTACAGGCCTCAGTCTTTCCCTCCTGTGAAATGGGTGGGTTGGACTAGATGGTGTCTACAGGCCCTTCAGCTTTAACAGTGATCTCTAACCCTGGAGAAAATAAGATGAATGATTGGAAGCCAAAGGTGAAAACTAGAACACTAGCAGGAGCTGGACAAACAGGGATCCTGGAGCCCAGGGTGGCTGTGGGCACCCATGGGCAGAGGTCAGACCAAGTCAGCCCAGGGATCAGAAAACCCTCAGCCTGGGATGGGATACAACCAGAGCCGGGAGAACACCTGAAGCTGGGCCACAGCAGCAGGCACCCACTGGCAGAGGTGGGGGCTCCAGGCTGTGACAGGTTCCAGGAGAATGAAAGGAGAAGCAGAGCATACCAGCTGGGGGCAGAGATGGGCAGGGGCTATCATTACCATGCCACCCTGCCACCCACGCGTGCGTCTGCATAACAACACCCAAGCTGTGGAGAAGGGCGGGTGGATGTGGAGGAAGGGGCCTAGAAATTGGAGCTGGCAGAGATGGCCAGGGTCTCCTGGATTCTCACCCTCTTCCCTCACCTTCTCCCCGTCTTCTCCAGAAACATTCAGGACTGCCCCCTAGACAGCTCTTGCAGGCCAAGGGCTCAGCATTGCTCAGGGACCAGCAAAGACCTTAGAGGGTTCTGCAAGAAGCCCAAGCAGAAACTGCTCCCGCATCCTGGAGTCACCCTCGAACACAGACTGCCCTCCCTGACAGTCCTGGGGGGTGGCCTGAGCCACCGGAGTTTGTGGCCTCTGCCTAGGTCAGTTCTCCTGGCGGGTCATGCCGCCAGACCCCTCAGTCTCCCGAGAGCCCGCTCTAGGGCACAGGCTCATGCCCCAAACCCCACGGGAGGAGGGTAGGCCAAGAGGCCAGCTTCCCCCCAGCCTCCCAGCCCCGCCTTTTCCCTACCTTCCCGCCGGAGCTCCGCTTCCTCAGAGGAGCCCAGAGATATACCCTCCAAGGAGGCCCCGCTGCCTGGGCTGCCCGCCATGGCTGCCTCCCGCCCCTGGCCCAGGGGCGCCCAGAGTAGCCTCCGCCGCGGTCTGCCGCCTTCCCAGCCAGAGGTGGGCAGCGCTGGAGGAGGAGGAGCTCACGAAGCGCCCTCCGCAGAATCAGCTAATAACAAGGCTCAGCCTCCCTGACCGCCTCGCTGATTGGTCAGAGCCAGATTGGCGCTGACGGGTGGGGAGGGGGCGGTAGAAGGGATGCGAAGGAGGCTGTAGGAAAGGAAGTGTCCTCGTCCTCTGGTTGGCCAGATCCCCCACGTTTTAGTACGAGTAGGGTGGGGAAGAGGAGGCTGGGATGAAGGTGGGGGGCGGGGAGGGATATGCATGCTGCTGCCTGAGGACTGGCGCAGTGCCCAGAGATCCCCCCCTCCTCTCAGAGCCCAGATGCAAGAAACCCGAGCTGGGGAAAGAGATTTGGCCTCCTGTTGTTCCTGCTCCTCCTCTTTTCTGAATTCCCACGTCTAATGTATACCCCATGCCCCCTCCTCCCCGTGACCTCTGCTCCCCCTCCAGGCCTTGTTTCCTTTACCATGATCCCCTCACGGAGCGCCAAAAAAGCTCCCAAGAACAATTTTCTTAATAGTCCACCAGGAGGCAGTGGCACCACTGTGGCCTGGGGCAAATGCCTCAAGCCCCCAATCTCTCCCCCTACTGGACAGCCGGACAGGCAGAGGGTAGTGGCACCACTGTGGGCAGGGAAGGTTGCCTCCAGCCCCCCTGGCCTCCCATTCAGCAGCAGCTTCTTCCCTGTTCCCATCTCCCATGAGCTCTTCCCCTTGGGTAACTTAGGCATCTTGGAACTGGGGAAGGTTAAGCTGAAGTCTCATTCACGTAGCAGGGGTAAAAGGTGGGCAGAGGGTGGCAGTCACCCCAGCCTAGTGTCCCATTTCCTCTGAGCCCAGGGACTATGATGCCACCACCAGGGCGCTGCTGCTGCTACCAGCCAGCCATTCCTTGAGGAGTGGCACCAGGTCGCTTTGCACCCCTGGTTGCCATGGCAGCAGGCGGGCTTACACACCAGGACATTAACCCGGAGATGTGAGAGAGATTTAAAGGGGCAGCTCCACCTAAAAGCAGCCCCACATCCCAGCCTAGATACAAATAAGGGAGGGAGTCTGGGGAAGGGGGAAGAAGGGTGAGGCTGCACACCAGGAGATTCCCGGGGCAAGATTTCTAAATTCTTAGCCCATACGGTCACCCACATATCTCACAATGTACCCCCCAACCCTCAAGGGAAGGGCTCCCTCACTTTACTCAGAGTAGACTTGGGGTCTTTCTGAAAGAGGAATCTGCTCACACCATTTCCCTGTCTCCAAAATGACATTGGCCAAATTGACCCTTGGGGAAAAGTGAGAGATGTGGCTTGCTATCTTCACTGGGGGTGGAGAGAGGGTACTTTTTGAGGAAGGAAGAGAGGAGGGAGAGAGTGAACCTGACTGCAGGGCAGGGACACAGCTGTCTCTCCATCAGTCTCGTGGAAAGCCTAAAGCCCACCAAATCACAAGGGCCAGAGCCCACAGTTAGATTTCTGAGGCAGGGAGCCATGTAGCTCAGGGGTGGAGGTAAGGAGGGGGACAGCCTGAGGGAAGAGGAGCACTTTGCAGTCCTTCCCGTGGATATAGGAGGCCAGAAGCAGGCCAGGTGACAGCACTCAGGGGCCCCAGGAGTCCTTTGAGGAAGAAGACCAGCACCCACACCCCCGGGCTCCACTCCCTGCCCTGCTCCCTGGCCCTGCCCCATTAAATGGCTCACAGCAAGGAAGTCCCCCCACACCCCTCCTGGGCACTATTAATGGGCTTATTGGGCAGGGATTGACGAGCCTTTAATTCACAGGAATGGGTTTAATTAAGCCCTAAGTGGCTTATGTGGGGCCCAGGCAGGCAGGAGCAGGGGGAGAACCCAGGGGGCCAAGGGGCTGGACAGATAGTGAAGGCCCTGAGCACCCCCACATACACACCCTCACAAGGCTGCAGAAGCTGGGGGACACTGCCTGAGAAGAGGCCTTTCCTGGGGGACAAAGGCATCATTCCTAGCAGCCCTCATTCTCCTGGTCTAGGTTTTCAGAGGGTAGAATGGGGGAGTTATTCTAACCCCAGGAAGCCACCTGGGTCTTGCAGGGGCACAACTGGGCTGCGGGGAAGCAGGTGATAAAGGGGGTGGGGAGTGGAGGCTTAGGGGGATGGAGGTGGGGGAGAGTTGGGGGGTGGAATCGGATAAACCAGAGCAAAACCATAACAGGCGGCTGCTGGTAGGGCCCTTAATGAGCCTCCAGCACAGGGAACTTAACTTGGGTAGGTCCCTGAATGCACCTAAGGGAGTCCGTGAACCCCCAAAAGTGGAAAGCAGATTTTATACATAGAAGCATTTCTCTGCCATGAGGGCCCATTGCTGTCATCAGATTCTCAAAAGAGATCCAGGACAAATAAAAGAACACTGACCTTGTCCCATCACCTCAGCTCTTGGATGGGGAAACCAGGTCCTAAAAGAGAGGTGAATGGCTCAAGGCCACGAGGTTAATGACAGAATGAAAATCAGGCAGCAGCAGCAGCAGCATGATAACTGGATACCCCTAACGGTGATGTGCTTTCCCCTCTGTTATTACAAACTTTGAGCATCAACCTGTTGACATTATTGTCCCCTTTTACAGAGGAGAAAAAGTGGGCTCAGAGAGGTTAGCAACTTGCTCCCGAGGCCTCCTGGCTAGTCTGGATGGCCCTCTCCCTTACCCTAAAACATCCACCAGAACCAAGTCTAGGAAACTTCCTGACCTGGGACTCTTCCCCCTCCAGCGCAGCTTCCGGTACCCCAACCCCCCACCCCCACCCCACCGCAGCTTTCTGGTTTTGTCTTCCACCTCCACCTAATGGACACTGCACCATGGACTTCCCAGGCTGAGGCTGTGCTGCTGAAGTCCCTCCACCCCGAAACCATTCTCCAAGGCCCAGCTCCCAGGCCACTTCTTGGGGCTCACTTCTCTAACCAGGATGGCCCCATGCCATGGCCCCCAGCAATAGTGTGGATCATCTCAGGGCAGGCATCCTCCTGCCTTCCATGGGGGTGAGTTGTACTGTGCCTTCAGCCCCGCCTGGGGCAGGTGTGGGTCTCATTCCTCGCTCCAGAGCAGCGCCTCCCACAGAGGAGACAGCCAAAGGGGCTGCCTGAATGGTTGGGTGGAGCAGCAGTGGGGGACTGTTTTTGCAGGGCTGCTGGGGGAGTGCCACTCCCCACCACCAAGCCCTTGCCTAGCTCCCTCTGAACCGCTGGAATCAGCTGGCCTCCTCTCCCCTTCTTACCAGACTCAGAGTTGGTGGCAGCGACAGGCATGGTGAGGTCGGCAAGGGCTTTGCAATGTCTCTCCTAGAGAGAGGGGAGAGAGGAGGGTAAGAAGGGGTAAGGGCAAAGCAGGGGGAAAGGAATAGAAAGGGCCTCTTTATCAGGACCCCACCCATCAAGGGAAGAGGAGAGAAAATGGCCCAGAAACCATAGATTGGATAACAACAATCATCCCAACAGTCCCGGGAGGCAGGAAGGGCAGATATTACACACACATTTCACAGAAGAGGAGACTGAGGATCAGAGAGGTTAATTGATTTGCCCAAGGTCACAAAGCTAACAGAGAGAGCCACAGTGAAAACCCTTTTTAATAAAAAAGTGTCTCTGACTGCCCCATCTCTGGAAAGGCCAGGGTTCAGAATTTGAGTCAAAAGCAGGAGAGATGAGTGTCCCTACCCTGTAAGGACCACATCCTCTTTACTGGCCTCTGGGGACCCAGCCCAGCACAGTATGGCTGCTCCACAGACACAGGTCTGTCTGACAGGGAGAAATGCTGTCCGACCTCCCCAAGGCCTCTCTGGCTTCCCTTTTCTCTCTTTCCCCTTCCTAGCCCAGAGCTGGCAGAAGGAGAGCAGGGGGCTCAGGGCAGAGCCAGGCATGGAGTCTAGAGCCCCAGTTCCCAGCCCAGGGCCTCCTCAAGCTGGGGTTGGCTCCCTCATTCTCATGGGGGATACTTACCACCCATCATCCTTCCCAGGTGCCATGACAATGGGACACAGTGGCTCACAGCAGGGTGGGAGAGTGGGGGGAGGCAGCTGGCAGTGCCCACTTTAGGACTGAATGCCTGGTGGGCACTGAGGGGGGTGGAACCTCAATTTCACCCCCCCCGCCCCCCCCACACAACCAAAGGATTCTTCCCAGAGGAACCACCACCTGACTCTCTGCTTCCACCCCCCACCCAGGCCTGAGCTGCTCACCTGAGCTCAGGTGGGAGAAACCACAAAGGTTCAAGGAAAAACTCCCCTTCCTCCTGACTCTGCCCCTGAGGACATGGAAGAAAGGAGCTTTCAGGGAGAGTAAGGGCACCCCCCAGCAGGCTAGCACCCAGGCTGTGCCAGCCAGTGCGCCACCCACCCCGTGCCAACCCCTGCTGTCCCTGTTCCTAGATGGCAGGGAGAAGGGATCCCTTCCTTCCCCACCCCAGGTCCTGATGACTTGGAACCTGGGGCCTTCTCACTGCCAACCATGCTACCTTGGACAGAGGCACCAGCAGGGTCAGAGGGGACTCCAGATGTCCTCCTTCCCCAGAGAGTGGGGGCTAGGGAGAGGCACAGAAAATTCTCTATGGAATCCTTGCCCCGTGAAGTCTTGCCCAGGCTGACTTGGTTTTCTCCCTGGGGAGCCGGTTCCCACGGCATCAGCTCTCTCTGCCCCGCCCCCAGCCTAGGCTCCGAGGGGGCGGGGCCTGAGCAGTGCCCACAGGAGAACAGCCGTGCCAGGCAAGCCAGTCTGGCTCCGGGCCAAGTTCTGAGGCCCAGGCATACTGGGAACCCACAGTGGGGCTTCCAAAAGCTTGAGCACCCCTCCCTCCAGGCTCTACATCACCCGGAGCATCCCAAGAGATGCGGGCCAGCCCTGAAAGGGGATGGTTTCCTCCAACCTCCCACCCACCCCTCCATCTATTCACGTACAAAGAGGTGTGGGGGAGAAAGGACTGACAAAGGCGCTTTGGGGACCGACGGGCCGTGGGGAGAACTGGACAGAATTGTGGGCCAGATGATGGGGCGGGGGACTGAAGGCCGAGCAGACAATCAGATCGCCCCTGGTCCTCGAGCCCTGACCTAACACGCTCGGCGCTAGGACCTGGGGGGAGGGGGGGCGTGTTGCGAGCCCTCAAAGAAGGCTCTCTGCCGGCGCGCCCGCGGGAGACTAGGGGATGAGGTCACCGAATGGCCGCCCCCCTCAGTCTTCGTTCCCCCCACCTTTAGTTGACCCAACTTTCTGACCCTGGCCCTCGCTTCTGGCGCCGATCCCCTCCCAGCTCGGGCCCTAATCCTGGCCCCCGACTCCCACCCACCCTACCCCCTACAGCCTGAGAGGTGGAAAAGGCAGCGCGCCCCCTCCGCTGGACCCCTTCCTAGGTAAGGTTCAGGCATTTGGCCTCTGCCCGGCGTTCCCCCCTCTGGAAGCGCTAACAGCGCAGTTCTTACGTAATGCCGGGCTCCGAAGTCCCCCAGAAACCGCACAGCTCCCGTAGAGGCCGCGCGGATACCCTCCGCAGCTCACCACCTCAGTGCCTGATGTCACTTTGGAGCCCCCACCGCGGGGGCTGGGGCCAGCGTCATTGAACCGCGGGGCTTGGTCTTTCCTCTCTCACCCCAGGGGGTGGAGAAGGAGGTGGGGAGGCCCCGAGAGGTTGAACCCAAGGAATAGGGCCCCGAGCTCCGTGCCAGGCGGAAAAGGAGGCGAGGGCTATGGAGTGGGTGCTGGCCCAGGGGCCAGAGGCGCCTACCTGCGCCCGGGGAAGCCCTTAGCTCGCGGCGGCTCCAGCGCTGCGCGGTGCTGGACGTTGATTCCGCTGTCAATCGCCCAGCCGGCTCTTAAAACGGCGAGACGTCCTCGGCGAGAGGGGGCGGAGACGGCCAGGGGAGAGGAGGGGGCGGATATAGATGTCGAGGGACTATCCGTAGGGAAGTGGTCTTTCTGAGCAGCTGGTGGACGCGCGAAGAGGTGATGATTTGGGAAAGCACGAACTGGGACTGGTTCCCACTCGTGTCCCTCGGCGCCCAGGGGTCCCTTAAAAGGGCGATGGTGAACGCAGCGTCGAATGGGACCAGCTTGATTACTCCGCCCCTTCCCCGTTCCAAGTGTGCCTCAATTTCCTCATTATCCAACCTACCAATTGGGAAAGGAAACGGGAAGGCTTCAGAAAGACACCCTAGGAGCAAAAGGCTCAGAGGCAGCTTTTAAAGACTCGAATGGTTTAATATCTTGATCCTAGACCCTCTAGGAAAAAGAATTTGCAAAAAAGGGGAAAACATCTTCACAATGGTGGGGTTTAAGACCCTGTTTAGGCCTGAACAGGGGTCAACGGAATACAGAAAGAAATACAGCAACTCGCTACCCTTCCTGGGGTCCTATTTCAAGAAGTAAACAAAGGGTTAAACCCACTTGCCCGCCTTTGCCCCTCCTCCGGCTCCACCCAAACCTGCTGGTGAAAGATACAGAGGCTCTATGCGTGGATGGGGACCAGCTTCATTTCAGCGCGCCAAACGTTTAGGGTCATGGGGGGAGGGGGAAGGAGTGTTATCCCTCTTCATTACTAACTGGGCTCCTAAGGTCAGAAATGGACTGAGTCTTGGAAACACTTTTGAGAATCTCAGAAATGGGTTTTATCTGATATCCATTCTGAAAATAGGTACCCGGGTCCCAGGAGCTGGCGGGAGTTCCGAGGTATAGGTTCTGGGGTTGGGAGAGGGAAAAGCCACCCAGCTGTGCCAAGTGTCTAACTGTTCAAAGCCCTGTTGTTTAGATGCCCTGGGCCTTTACAGAGAGAGGAGAAGAAGGTTAATTAATGTCCCCAGATGGTGGGGACTAGAATTGCAGGCTTTGGGTCTCCCACCAAGGAGGCTTGCTGGAGCACACTGCCCCCAACCCTCGACTTTCAGGCCAGAAGACCCTGCTAATCCAACTCAGGAAAAGAGGTCCCCTTACCAATAAAAATGCCACCCTCCATTCTCACCTGTCCACCTCTGGGCAAGGAATCACTCAGCTATTTGCATTTGGTTGGGTAGTGGATCTTGAATCCTTCTGAAATATTAATTACTTCTTCCCAATCATGCAGCCATCACCCCAGAGCAACACACAGCAAAACTTCCATTCCATTCAGGATCCTCAGGATAAGGTGGGATCCCAAATTTGAGCCATTCTTAGTCTGCCTCCCCTCATTAGTAATTCAACAAGAATCTCTCTGAAAAAGGCCTTGCAGAATGACAGTACCTCACATCTGTTCAGGGCTTTAAAATTGATGAATTGTTTGATTCCCACGACAGCCCTATGAGATCACGGAGTAGCGGGGAGACATTTCTTGAGCTCCTGTTCTGTTCCAGATATGGAGCCAGCTTGGGCAATACTGAGATAGTCACATAGATGCCCTGCTCTCTTGGAGCTGACAGTCTGGGGTGGAGGCCGGAATTAGGGGAGATGGGGTGTCAGACTCAAAAAGCACTTTCTCTCTGATGGTACAGTTGAATGTCATTAACAAAGGGGATAAGTGTTCTAAGCTGAGTCCCCAAAGTAATGGGGGTGCTACTGGTGGAAACAGAGTAGCTGAAAAGGGAAACAGCTTTGAGGAAGTCCACAATGCATCCCTTGGCAGTTAGGGGCTGACCTATGGTGGGGTGGGAATAAGTCCTCTCCAGTAGCTCTGTTTCCCTCCCTGCCTCACCCTCCCCCACCTCCTGAAGGTCACAAGGATGCAGGCAGTGTCTCTGATTCCCTGAAATCAAGGCTTTCCTCTGTTGGATGTTCAGCCCAGGGCATTGAGAGTCAGGGCACACACAGAGAGGGGTGTTCCGAATTTTCAGCGGATCCTGCCTTGAGTGATGGTGTACTTCTAAAAATGGCCAGCAGGGGCCGCCAACAGCTATCCTGAGTCTGTGTCTACACCCATCATCTGTGGTTTCTTTCTCCACACCTATAACTGGCCAGAACCTTGTTCTGGAAACCCTTTCTATTAGCTATTCCTCTCCGTAAAAAAAAAAAAAAAAAAAAAAAAAAAAAAAAAAAAAAAAAAAAAAAAAAAAAAAAGTGTGGGGCCCACAGTTCCAATATATGCATATTTATGTATTTGTTTATAAATTATTAAATCTGTGCTTTTGAACTAATATGTGTATTATGTATTAGAAACCCTTCACCCAAAAAAACAGAAATGTTAAAAGGATTACATTTTTTTAAACTATAGTTTAAATAGGTAGAAGTTCCAATATTTTTTCCCACACCCCAAAGAATCAGCTTGTGTACCCCTAGGGACTATACACCCCCACTTTGGAAACCACTGCTCTAAAAGCAAACCAGCAGGCCCCCCAGCCTTCCTTCACAAGGCACCAACATAAGTAGCTTGGCCTCCTTCCCAGGACCAAACCAAGGCTCCCCTGAAGGACCAAGTGTCCAGGCCCCTTTCTCCCCTCCATCACCAACAACCTGCCACACACCTGCCTGCCCTATACCCACATCAGATTGCCTGTCTGGAGTGGAGAGATAGAAGCAGCCTACTTGTCCTCCTGTTCCCACCCTACCCCTGGCCCAGCACTCACACTTCACCCTGCTTCCTGGCTTTACACTTCCCCATACCCCATCAGGGTGGGAAGATCTGGACCCAGACACTTCTGTGTTGAAATTCTGGCTCCACCACTTGCCATGTGCATCCTTAGGCCAGCTACACAACCTCTCTGAGCCCTGATTTCCTCATTT
>PVKY010006531.1:0-15861 GCA_004027775.1 Bradypus variegatus
CTTTATATAACAAATATGAAATAATAGGGATAGCTTCCCACTTGGCAATGCTGGGAACTGTGTCACATGTGTGTTGCCATTTAATCTTCACAATGATCCTTTCAGGTGTGTTGTCAAACCTGTTTGGAGAGGAAGAAACTGAGGCTTAGAGAGACTATATCCCATAGCTATCTTAGTTCCCTATTGCTGCTATAACAAATTACCACAAACTTCATGGTTTAAAACAACACAAATGAGTTACCTTAGTGGCTTGAAGTCATAAATCTGACGTGGGCCTTGCCGGGTGAAATTAACATGTGGAGGGGGCTGTGTTCCTCTGTTTTCTTGCCTTTTCCAACTTCTAGTGGCTGCCCGCATTCTTTGGTGTGGTCCCTGCCTCCATCTTCAAATCCAGCAATGGCTGGACTAGTCTCTCCCACACCCCTTTACCCTGACTCTTCCACCGCTCTCGTCCACAGTTAAAGGATCTTATTTTAAAGTCAGCTGATTAGCAACCTTCATTCCACCTGCCACCTTAATTCTCCTTGCCAAGGACTCGAACCCAGGCACAGGGTCCAGGGATTAGGAGGGGCCGCCTGCCTCAGGCTGCACAGGTTCTGGGTGATGGATTTCGGACTTGAACCCAGGACTCCGTCCTCGGCATCAGGCAGATTCATTTGCTATGTGACTCATTACCCCAGCATTGAAGAAAATGTTAAATGTTTTATAGATCAAAAAGGAAAAGGCTACTCCCTTCCCTGTCCGTTTAACTTGATTCCACTTTATTGCTTACGTCATCCACATCCTCCTATACAAATGCCCCCTTCCAGCAAAACCGGGTCTGCCCTGTGATTGTGAAAACCTTGTGGCATGCACTCCCTTTATCCAGATGAGTAGAAAAATGGGGACAAAAAGAAAAGGAGGAGGAGTATAGAATGTTTTGGGGAAGGAGAGGTGTAGAATGTTTTGGGTGTTCTTTTTTACTTTTATTTTTATTCTTATTTTTCTTTATTTTTTGGAGTGATGAGAACGTTCAAAAATTGACTGTGGTGATGCATGCACAACTATATGATGATACTGTGAACAACTGATTGTACACTTTGGATGATTGTGTGGTATGTGAATATATCTCAATAAAGTTGCATTAACAAAACAAAACAAAACCGGGTCTGCTCACTGTCCCTGCAACGTCTCCAACTCGCTTCTGCTTCAGGTCTGCTGCAGCTGAAGGCTGGGGCTTACATTTGGGAGCGTCGGTCTCTGTCATCCAAGAAGCTGGTGACAAAATGGGCTTCGAAGTGCAAGGAATTAGGAGAAGCAGCGTGGGAGGATACGGGAGGAAACCGGGGAGGCTGGGAGAGCCATCTGCAAGCCAAGGAGGGAAGGAAGTTGGTGCCGAAGCGTCACAGCTTGCAGTGCATCTAGAGGGGGCCTGCAAACCCGACGGCAGAGAGCCGGGTCTCCCGTGCCCCCACCCGTCCCGTGTCCCCGCCGAGCTCAGCCACTGACCGGGGACAGCCGTGGGAAGCCTGGCCTTGGCCTAAAAGCGGAGAGCAGCCGCTGGGGCCCGATCAGTGACACTCCCAGCAGTCAGAGAACCGAGGGTGCGCTGTCGGGGCCGCCGCGCGGGAGCTTGGTGCAGTCCCCCTTGTAACGCTGTCGCTGGGGAAGAACCTTCCAGAGGGCAGAGCCTAGGCCTGCTCGCCTCCCTTCCCAGCACTTCCGGGACACGGGCGTAAGCACGATCCTCGGGGCCTGTTTTGCACTCGTGCTGCTCCCAGCCTCGGTTTATTATCCATAAAATGGGGGTCGTGGAGAACCTCCCTGGTGGGGTTGCTGTGAGGAGGAAAGCAGAGGCTGCCAAGTTCATGGGTCCTGGCCTGGCGTGTGAGCGTGCCCACTGCATCCTGCAGGCGCTCAGTAAAAGTGACTTGGTCGGTTGCAACCGTCGATTCAGCTGGAAGCAGCACCAGTTCCCTCTCGGTGGACAGTCCCGGCTGGTAGAGACAGAGAAAGGCAGCGAGGCGGGCAGATCCGGGCCGCCTGGTGTTCCCTCCCAATGGAGCCAGGAGCCTCGGCTAAACAAGGAGGGACAAAGTGGCCTTCCCAGGACTGCATGTGGGACTTATGCCTTATAAGCGCTTGGCAAGCCCTGGACACTCGGGCTAACCTCACTCCCAGCTCCGAAACTTCTAACGAGCATCTGGCTTAGCCCCAGAGAAGAGCTCAAAGCACATTTAAAACAAACAAACAAACAAACAAACAAAAACTTTCCTTCTGAGCAGTGGTCTCTGAAGATACAACCATCCCTTCAGATAAATAAATTTCTTTTTCAACACATGGCTTGTGGGACAGTATCTATCATCTCCAGAGCACTTAATGAGAGCAGTTTAATACAAACAGCAAGAGGAGAGGCATTCTGATTTTTCAAACCTCTGCTAATTAAGAAAGTGCTGCTGATAAGAGCATCATAGGTGCATGGCCTGTCTTTGCTGAATGCAATATTTTATCAGAAAGTGAAGTTTTAGTGAGCTGAGCCTGAAACTAAACAGATGATTTTTTTAAAAAAAATTCACCTATTTTCTCATAATAATGATGATGCTAGTGTTCTGCACCCAGCATGCCAGGCGCTGTGTTTGGTGCTGGGGATATGACCAGTGAACAAGAGGGACAGCCCTTATGGAGTTTCCACTCAAGTGGGCAGTGGTGTGGTTCAGATGACAAGCCAGAAATCCCAAATGCTCTGAGTGTTAGGAAAGAGGAAGGAAAGGGCGGATGTGGATGCAGAGAACAGGGCATTTCCCCAAGTCTTGACTGGGTGGGAGACGGGTAGACACGATGTTTAAGATGAGCACCGAAAGATCAGTAAAAGCAAGTCAGTGCAAGAGTACAGTGAGGGTTGTGGAGCTGGTGGAAGAGTGTTCTAGACAGAGGCAATAGCATGTGCAAAGGCTGGAAGAAAGACCCGTTGCTGTCTCTAAGAAAGTGAAACAACATAAAAAGTTCAGAATGTTTGGAGAGGAGAATACAGGGAGCGAGGGTCAGGGAGGTGGGGAGAGTCTGCAGGGGCCTGTTAAGAGCTTGAACTTTATCCTGAGACAAAGGGGAGCCATGGAGGGCTTTAGAGTAAGGGAGGGCTGAGGTGTGGAATAACCTGATTTATATCTGAGAAAGATCAACATGGAGTGGAGGGTATGCTAGAAGGGAAGAAGACTGGAAGAGGTGGTCAGGGAGAGTGACATCAGTGGGGGGTGGGGGAGGAGAAGTGGGTGGCTTGGAGGGGCATGAAAGAGGTAGAATTTATAGGCCTGGTGAATGGCTTGGGGGAGCAAAAGGACAAGAATGGTATCCAGGAGCAGAACTACCTAGAATTTCTTTCTGCCTTTCCCAAGAGGTTTTGCAGCTATCACCTCATCTTCTCCAAGCAGCAGCCCTGCCCTGAGCTTCAGGTAATGGGAAGGTGCAGTGACTTCTGGGGGGCAACAAGAGGGTGTTAGAACCATTCAGGTTGCTCTCTGCTGCTGGCTCACAACTGCTTACCAGAGTTTGTAATTTTACATTTATTCAATGTCATTTGATTAACGACTCTCCACTGTTACCTTTTATGTTCCATGACACTAGGGACAGTTCCTGCTTTTGCTTAGAAAGTTCTAGAAATTTATGGACTGAATGAAGAAAAAAAAAAACCAGTGCTTTATCTTAGAAGTCATTATTTCCAGCTTGAACTGTGATGTAATTAGCTGAGGCCAGTCACTGCATTCTATTTCATTCTTTCACTCATTCATGCCTTTAAAGTACATATGCTTTGACCTAGCAAGCCCCTTTCCATAATTTTCTTAAAACAATCTGCCAACTATTTAAGGATCTATGTACTAAGATATTCATGGCAGCAATCTTTGTAAAAGGAAAAAAACAGCCTGTGTCCAAAATTAAGGGGTTTCTTGAATAAACTGTGGTCCAACCAGAGCACAATGAAGAAAATCTCTATGTGATAGGAGTATTCTATAGAGGATAATGGCGTTTTTGGTGGAAAAAAAAAACCCACACACAAAATTATTAAACTCATATTTTTTAAAACTGTAAAGATGTGCCCCAAATTGTTACCAATATTCATAACCAAGCAGTGGAAGAGAAGTGACTTTTCTTTTTTTCCTCTCAATTTTATGTGATGAACTTGTATTATTTCCTAAAAAGAAATGCAAACCACAGACTTTTACATTTCCTAGGAGGTAGTTGCCAACGTCAAAGGCTGCCCTAGCTCAAACCAGATGTGGATCCTTTAAATTGTGCCCACTATTTTTAGGAGTCAAGGTGAAAGCTAGTTTTGACGGAGGTGAAGCCACTTGTCAGCAAAATAGGAATAATTACAGTTTTTTTTTTAAAGTGATTTCTCAGGAATCTTGTGAGGACCAAGTGTGGGAGGGTGGAGGGGGAGCGGGGATCAAATATGTGGGTAACACGCTCCAATGTGCGCTCCTGCTCGCTCACACCACCGTTACCAACACAAGTGAGCATGCGCAGAAATACAGGGAGGCGACGGGAGTCGCGCCTGCTGCAAAAAGTGCAAGAGAAAAAGCAAGGCTTTCCATTTCCAAGCTTAGACAGCAGAGCAAAAACACATGCAAAAAGGTTTAAAAGCAAAAACGTCAAAGGAGGTTCAACTGCATTTCTTGAAGCAACAGCCTCGCAAGCAAAACCGAGACCTCAGCAACTGCGAGCAGCAGCAACCGTGCAAGCAACGGAAAAACAGAGCAGGCTGCCTTGACCCGGGAGCGCGAGACGCCCGCGCTAGAGGTTCGACCAATCAGAGACCGGAGTGACGCCCCGGACTCGCCGGTGACTGGAGGGATGGCGGGGCGGGGCGGGGCGGGGCGGGGCGCGTGCGCGTCCTTTATCCCTGGCCCGCGCCGCCTCCAGCCAGTTTGTGGGTGTCTTGGTGTGGTTCCGTGGCTGGTGCTGCTCCTCCTCCCAGTCTTCCTGCTGACGGCGCCGCTCGGCCCCGCGATGCCTGGGGACCTCAGCAAGTGGACCGGGCCCTTGTGCCTGCAGGAAGCGGACGAGCAGCCGCGGCACTTGCTGCGGGTCACGTACCCCGGGGCGGTGAACGGCGAGCTGGGCCAAGTGCTGACGCCCACCCAGGTATCCGAGGGCGACTCGTGCTTGCGGGCCCTAGGTCTACCCGGGAGAGGGGTCGCGGGGCCCGCACCGGGCAGCCGGCACGTCGCGGGCGGGCTTGGGCCTGCGGGAGAAATCGAGCAGCTTCCCGGGACTTGGGGGCATACGGGGGGAGGCCTAGGCCCGGAAACAGCCGGGACCATGGGGCCGCGCGCGGGACACAGTGGGTGGCTGCGCCGGCGCACTCGGCCTTTCAGGGCTTCAGGCCTCAGTTTTGGGAACCCAAGCTCCACCTGACAGCATTTGACGCATTCTGTAATCCGTGGTAGGCATCGCCCCGCATTTTCTCCTTTGTTTTAGCTGCCAAGCGCCTGAAGCCACCGAAGGTCGGGTCCTGGCTGCTTCAAGTGGAGAAACTAGGTTCCCCGACCCCACTGCTAGTGGTAGTGAAGCTCCAGGCAACCGTGTCAATAAACTGCACTGACCTCGGGGAGAGTTTATATGTTTGGATGTTTAAATATTAATGTGCGCACGCATTGATGGCTGACGCAGCCTCCTTTTTCCCAGACTAGCTGTTCGGTCTCCCCACCTCTGTTTTCTCGCTTTCTGTGCACATTTAAATGTCCAGTTAATTGAGCTCTCACTCTGCCTGGTCCCAGGTAACCTCCTGGTCCCCAAATCCTGAGAGCTTGCTTTTCCAGGGCTCATGCGCTGGTGAAGAGGGGACCCAGTTGGGGCCAGGGTTGGAAACCTACCCTCCTCTAACTAGTCCCACGGTGTTGTTGGGACTTATTTGAATAATGTTGGTAAAATCCAGGCTCCTGGCTCCTAGTAGAGTGAGTACAAGTTAACTCTTATTAATAATTTATTCTGTTTTAATCTTTGAGGAATTGGAGGTCTGAGAAAGAGCAGTGGCTTCTTCAGCACTTCTCGTTAACTCCGGCCTGGTTGCTTTCTACAGGTGAAGGACCGGCCCACCCGCATCGAATGGGATGGCCTCAATCCTGGCACACTCTACACCTTGGTCCTGACAGACCTGGATGCTCCCAGCAGGAGCAATCCCAAGTACAGGTGAGTTGGGGAAAGATGGGGAACAGCATGTCACCCAAACATGACCCTGTATTTCTAAGACTGTGTGAGGCCCTGGCCGGACATGCTGTGCGAGGAGAAGTCAACCTGCTTTGAGCCAGTTCGTGGCCATGCTTAAGCCAGAGTGTGCACCTCCTGCCCCTTCACTCCCTAGAGGGCAGTTGAGAGCCAAATCTACCTACAGCCTGCTTTTGTAGTGCTCTCTGGGCTAAGAATGGCTTTTTCATTTTTAAATACTTGGGAAAAAATCAAAAGAGGGATAAAATTTTGTAACACGTGAACAAGTACATGAAATTCCACTTTCAGTAAATCAAGTATTTATGGGAACACAGCCATGCATATTGGTTTGCATCTTGTCTGTGGCTGCTTTCACGATGCTTTCCCCCTCAAGCCTAAAATATTTACCATCTGACCTTGGCAGACAAAAGCTGGCTGACCATGACCTTGAGAATCTCAGAGGGAGCAAGGGGCTGGGGCCTCTGTTCTGTAGATGAGGTTTGCCCTGGCCTGGAAAGTAGGGACCACCTGGCATGTTCTCCGCCATGTCCTGGCACAGGGCATGCACTTGATGGGTTTGCTGGCACATGTGAGTATGTCCTGACTTTCTGTGGTGCTGACGCCCCTTGTTCCTCTGCGTAGGGAGTGGCACCATTTTCTGGTGGGCAACATGAAAGGCGGCAACATCAGCAGCGGCACAGTCCTCTCCGATTATGTGGGTTCTGGGCCCCCCAAGGGCACAGGTCAGTCAAGTCTGCTTCTGGGGACTTGGTGTGTGTGTGTGTGGGGGGGAGTAGGAAAGGGCGCCCAGCGAACATCAGACGGGCCCAGAGTGCTGCAACTTTCAGTGTAGTTTTCAAAGCTTGAGAAGATCCCAGGAAAGCAATGGCATAGAGCACCTGGGATGGCTTTCTGATGGGTGCACGTGGGTTGAACACAGCAAAGTCATCCAAGTTCTGTATTCAGCCTTTGCCCTAGGTGAATCTTTAATTCCTGTGTAAGTTCTCAGAAATGATCATAGTTTCCAGTTAGTTATATGACATTGGTTTTGTTATCTCTTTGTAGCTCCTTCTTTCTTTCAAAAATCTAGCTTAGTAGATTGAGTTGATTTGGAAGACTTTGAGAACTATATGGAAGATACATGTACACACATATTATATTGGATTGGCCTGGATTATTTTATATTACGTATGTTACCTATAATTTAAATAGAGAAAAAGCAACTAAGAGAGAACACCATATTGAAACTCTCCAGGTTGGATGAGTGCTGCATAAGCTAATGGTGGGAAATGCATTGTCACCATGCATGGTGCATCGCAACATTTCTCCACTTACTGGAACAGAGAAAGTGGCAGGAGGAGCCTGGCAGGTTCCTAGCCTGTCATCGTTGTCCAGCCATGAGTTGGTCCGAAGAAGTGCAGGAAGATCCCTGAAAAGAACAGCTGGTCCTGGGCTCGTGTTTTATCTGTAGACCCAGAAGCTTCAGAAGGCTTCAAGCCCTCTCATGCATTCACAATAGAAAGGTAAAAGGACATATTCGCCAGGGATCTATCACGGTCTCTAGGGCAAGTGTAAAATTAGGCAATCTAATTATGGGAAGATACACATGAGAATAAGTTAATTGTCTCAAGTAGGAGCTGTGTTCTCATTTAAAAACAAAAGCCTTGGTAATGCACTTTTTGTTTCTTCTGCTTTTTTCCATGTTCTTTCAGTAAGGTATAATTTACCTATAATGAAATACAGATAATAAGGGTTCCTTTGGTGAATTTTGACTAATGTATACACCCAGGTAAACATCAAAAATAAGATATAGGACTTTTCTGTCACCCCAGAAAGTTCTTGAGTGACCTTTTTAGTTAAATTCTCCCAGAAGTAACCATTTTCTGATGTCTGTCTCTATACATCCCTTTGTTGTTCTTGTATTCATATAAATGGTATAAATCAGTACGTATTCTCTGTGAGATTCATCCATTGTAGTTATTGTCAGTAGTTCATTCCTTTCTATTGCTATGTAGTATTCCACTGAGTGTGCCACAATTTGTTTAGCCTTTCTCCTGTTGATTGTTTCCAGTATTTGGGTGTTGTGAATAAAGCTATATACAGTCTTGTCATTTTGTAGGCATGTGTTTTCATTTATTTTGTGTAGGTAGATACCTAGGAGTAGAATTGTGGGTCATAGGTAATTACATGTTAATTTTATAGGAAACTGCGCCCAAGAGTTTTCCAAAATGGTTGAAAAGTTTCATTCTTTAAACAGCAGTGTGTGGAAGTTTCAGTAGATCCATATCTGTGCCAACATTAGGAGTTGTCAGTCTTTGATTTTAGACATCCTAGTGTGTGTGAACTGGTATCATTTTGTAGTTTTATCACGCATTACTTTGGTGATAATAAAGATGTTGAGCATCTTTTCTTGTGCTTATTGATCATTCCTGTATCTTTTTGGAGTAACTCACTTTTTAAATACCTTTTTTAATATAAATTTTTTGTTTTACAAAGAAGCACATGGTACCTGTTTGTGCCCAGGACTTAACTGGAGCTTGTAGAAAGGCTGATTTAAAACATTCCTCTTAAAGTTAACATGAGTTTGGGTCATTTCAAAGCAGATCTCAAGTCTTCTAAGGAAGCACGTTTTGGAGGCGGGAAGGTAGCGCTCTCCTTTAGCCTGGGCAGGCTTGATTCTGGTGCACTGGGTGCTATCGGTGATTTTCTGGGTCCTTTTTGCATTTCTTGCATATTTTTTAGCACTTCCATTGTTCCAGGCTAGGATAGGTTCTGGGGTGATAGTGGTGGACGAGATAAACCCTGTAGCTTTATGGAGTTCACTTCCTGGTAGGGAAAACAAGAATTTCAGATGAGGTTGCTGGGAAAGAACGACAGTGGGCATTATGAAGGGAGTGGGGGGAGTGGCTGTTGACAGGGACTTACTGACGTGGGCTGGAAGCCGGAGTTGGATGCAGGAGAGGAGAATGGTAGGTGAGGCTCCAGGCACACAAGGGCCAGAACTAGCAGATGTTCAGAGGTCACCAGGAAGAGTTTGGATTGAACTTGATGCCCAGTGCAGAGGGGAGCCCCTGGATGATTTTAAGCAGGTGAGTGGTTGACTCATTCTGGCTCTTGGGGTCCTTAGTGTCTTCCTTCTAAATAGGGTGGTTCGGGGATTCTTCAGGTTGGAACAGTCTGTGAAAACGGATGACGTCTCTATCCCAGGTGCCCAGCTCTGTGCCTCTCCCCTCTCTCCTCAGGCCTCCACCGCTATGTCTGGCTGGTTTATGAGCAGGACGGGCCACTCAAGTTTGATGAGCCCATTCTCAGCAACCGATCTGGAGACGGCCGTGGCAATTTCAAGGTGGCGTCTTTCCGCAAGAAGTACAAACTTGGGTCCCCGGTGGCGGGCACCTGTTACCAGGCTGAATGGGATGACTATGTGCCCAAACTCTATGAGCAGCTGTCCGGGAAGTAGAGAAAAGCCAGGAAATGTAAACTGCTCCAGAGGCCCCAAGCAGTAGTCCCAAATTCAGTGATGCATGTTGATTTCTCCTTTTCCCTGCTTTCACTCGTACAAGAGAGCCTTGAGCAGTCAGGTAGTGGTTAAGGGTGATGTTTCCTGCTGCCTGTTTAGAATTACAGAGGGGTCCATACCCCACTTTATGTTTTGATCAAATATGAAAACCATTCATGGGGATATTTTGGTACTATGGTGGGGTCATCAAATTGTTAACACAAAAGAGCAACCCAGAATTTAAAGAAGAAAAAATCCAGGTAAAAAGATGAGGTCTACATTAATCAGGCAGAGTATTAAAGAAACTTTAAGGGAGCTAAGATTAAGTAGTCTTGGCCTTCGTGAGCCCAACTCCAGAATTGTGCGTGGCGACATCTTCTGAGAAATGCTCTCTTGGTGCTGTATCACCAAGAGAGCCAGAGGCCAGCGCCTCAGCCAAACCCCATCATGGTCCACCTCGTCGGTCAGCCGGTGGCAGTGCTCCGCTCTGGCCCCAATATGGGAGCAGTGCCGGAGAGTAGCTTTTCTGGTGTTGAGGCCTGGCTGTCCCCACAGGCAGCAGTGCTGGGCAGGAGGTGGGCAGGACCCTTAGATCTGAGCCTGTGAACTGCAGTGGTGTAAGACAGACTGGTCCGGAGTTGCTTAATGTGTTAATTTTGCTGTTTGCTTGTAGTTGAATAAAAATAAAAACACTGAGTGGGCCTCCAGCTATTTTTCCTTTTGGGGTCCAGGGTTTCATGAGTGGGGGAAGTCAAGAGACAACCTCTAGGGTATGTAGCCCCTTTCCCTGACAGCAGTAACACCTGGGACTTGGGTCGGGGGCCATGCAGAGCACCCATGCCCAAACATGAGCTCTCAAGCTGCAGCAGGAGCAGCCACTCAGACTTGGGGCTTTTAAAAAGTCACACAAACTTTAGGACCCACGTCTTCTTTCCACAAAGGACCCTGGCTTTTTAGAGTGGGCCTTTCACCTTGAGAATGGTGTTTTAAAGAAGCTGATTGAAAACCTTTCCCCCTGGTGCAGTTCTGTGCAGCCACCATAACAATGGCTAATAACTAATCTATACCTCATTTGTTATATGTCATCAGCACTAACCAAGAGGAGGAGGAGATAGAGGGGGAGAAGATCACACCACCTAATGTATCAAAAGAAAGGAAAGGAGTCTGAGGGTCCGTATCAATAGGATTTTTGTCTCTGGTGGAGAAGGCAGTCCTGAGCTAGGCCTGACAAGTGCTAAGCAAGACTGCTTCTTTTCCACACTTTTAACTCTGGTGCTCTCTTTGAAAATACTGAAAACACTGCCTCATGCAATCTTGACTGTAGCCAGGAGTGGGTAAGGTAGACAGTTTTTTTTTTTTACTTTAGCATTTTGAAGTTCATTTTTAAAATAAGATTTTGTAAAACAAAAGATACCAAGAAAATGGCTACCCCCATTGACCTTAAAAATAATATTTGCACATGGTTGGAAAACAGTATAGGAAGAAAATTCCTCCCACTTGTCTGTCTTGTCTCTTGTGTTTCTTCCAGGAGAAAATTTAAATGTACATGTGTTTATTTTTAAATTATAGTCTTGGTGATCATACTGGTTACACATTGTTCACTTTTATTTCAACTAATTTACCTTCACATAATATAGCTTCAGTTAGCAAGTCACCAGGTAGTTTCACGTCGTCATTTTGAACAAATAATTTTGATTTTATGAAATGTTCCATAATATATTTAACCAATCCCCTACTTTAAAGATGTATTACTGGTTAAGGTGTAAACCCATTTGTGCCTAGTATCTTCTAATTTTTGGTTTGGCCAACTGAATGTGGGTAGGCCTTAATTGACATCACTGGAGTCCTTTATAAGAGAAGAAATTTGGATGCAGTCGGAGAAGGCAGAAAAGGAGCTGGAAGTCAGTAGAAGAGCAGACGAGAGGTCGTCATGTGGCAAGAGGCAGAGATGTGAGCTGAGGAACCCCGAGGACTACAGCGAGCCAGCACCAGGAGGCTACAGACTTGGGGTAGAAAGCATGGGCTTGTCGATGCCTTGCTTTTTGACTTGTAGCCTCCAAAACTGAGATAATAAATGCTTGTTTAAGTCAACCCACTGTAGCTTTTGTCTTAGCAGCCTGACAAATTAAGAGAGACTGACAAATAGCCTTGCAGAAAGATGGCACTGATTATATTCATAACTGGTTTTCTGAAGTACCTATTTATTTTCCATACTCTTAATCTGAATGGTGTCTTCTCAGACCTTAAACATTTTGCCAATTTGATATTTATGTCTATTTTAAATCACTTATTTTTTCTCAAAATTCCTATTTTCTATGAGACTTCTTTTGCTAACCTCAGTACTTAATATATGTAACCAGAAGATTAATGAATAACTACAGTCATCTGTTAGTATGTGCTCAAACGATTCAGAAAAAGTTGAACAACCCAACTCAAAAAGGTGAAGTGTATATACAAGAAGTTCACATAAAAAGAAAAATAAATAAATAAAGGTATATCAACCTTAGAAACAAGGAGATACCATTTTTCACCAATTAAATCAGAAGGTGAGATGAACTTACTCAAGGGCACCTAGCTCAGAAGTGGCCCCAAAGCCCAGGCCGTAACCGCAGTGCCCCTTGAATGCAGATTCCCTTTGAAGTTCAACTTCCTCATTTGCAAAAAAAAGGAGTGATTATCAATCTGCCTTACCTACTTCAGGGGTTTGTTGGGAGGAGCTTTGTTGAGGTAAAGTTAATATATGTAAATGATTAAACTTGGCCTGGTTGACATACTGATTATCTTGAGAACAGTCTACAAACAGCCCAGTTGCCCCAAGGCTGTTCCCTGGCTCTGCGTTTACCAGGGCTGTGCTTGTGAGGGTTTAGAATGGATGGGCACGGGCACCTCTACCCTGTAGCAGCCTTGCCAGAGCTTGATGCATGCAACACAACCGGGGAAACTTGGGGACCACCCACCTACTTTGACTTCATGGCAGGACACATATCCAACGTGTCACCTATCCTTGAAGCCCTAAATGAAACCTTGACTAGCAGACGAGACCAGATCTCCGAAATACAGGATTGGGGTCCCTCCAATATTTCAAACTGGTGATGCCTGGGCTAAATCCTCTTCGGGGGTCAGGAAACAAAGCACTTCTGTTCTTAAATTGGCCCAAAGCCACACAGCCTCAGTGTCTGCTTAACCCCTGCAGCAGCTTGTAGTTGCTCAGTTGCCCTTGGGATGCAGACTGAACCCTGCATGAGCTGACCCCACTTGCCTCTCTAGCTTCATGCCACTCGTCTGCTCACACATTGAACTCCAACCTTGCTGACCTTCTCTCAGTTCTTGAATATGCCAAGCTCCTTCCAGATTGGGTCCTTTGCATATGCCGCCTGGAATCCTCCTCCCCTCCCATTTTCTTTGCCAATATCCCAGTCACCCATAAGGAATTCCTTAACTGACCTGACTAGGCTAGATTCTCCTGTACTACTCTTACTACATTACAACTGTAATGTTTGAATATGCTATGTGTGTCATTTTTTTATTTAATGTTTGTCTCCTCTATTAGGACCCTTCATGAGGGCAAAGACAGTGTATGTCCTGCTCGATGTCCCCAGCACCTGACACAATGACGTAGCCCATAATGAAATCTCAAATAATCATTTGTCAAATGAATGATCGTAAAGAGGTTCTTAAGTCTAGGGAGCATGAATTTCTTTATCGCCATATTCCATACTCCCCCACCCCCCAAATGTATTCTTTTACAAAAATTCACATACAAGTTGGTTTTTCCAGTGTTCCCTAAACCCCATTTATCAGCTCCCTGGTTCTGATTCCATGAACATCAGAAAGCTGATCTGATTCTTAGCCTGGTGTCCCCTCCCCTCAGGACTCTATTTTTCAGATTTCTAATTTCTTATTCCACCTCCTCTCCTATTGTTGGTTCCTCCTCCCCAATTGTGCCTATTCCTCGAGAAAACCCAAAGGCTCTAGAAAATTTGCTGTAGACTTAAGATATTTCTGGAAAAACTCATAGGGCCATCTCTAGGATTTTAACCCAATAAACTCCCTGCTTAACCTCTTAACAAATAGAATAATACAATATACATTTATTCAACTTTGTTGAAATATAATTGAAATACACTATATTGCACATATTTAAAATAATTGGATTAGTTTTGCATATGTATACATCATGAAACTATCACCACAAACATTTTCATCACCCCCAAAAGGTTCCTTATGTCCCTTTGAAATTTCTCCCTCCTTCTACTACTACCCTAGTCAACTACTGATATGCTGTCACTATAATTTACATTTTCTAGAATTTTATTAAAGTGGAATCATACAATATGTATTTTTTTTTTGCTTAGCTTTTGAGATTCGTTGGTGGTGTTATGTGTAGCAATTGTTCCTTTTTACTGCTGAATAGTATCCTGTTGTATGGATATAACACAATTTGTTTAATCCATTCAACTGGTGATGGGCATTTTTCCCCCAGTTATTTTTTGCTATGATAAATAAAACTGCTATGAATACATGTGTCGTGATATCTCATTATGATGGTGAGCATCTTTCCATGTATTTATTGGTCATTGTATATCTTCTTTTGGAAAATGTTCACATCTTTTGTTCACTTTCTTATTGGGTTTTTCATATGAATGAGTCTTAAGAGTTCTTTATATATTCTAGATATATTCTAGTTCTTTATATATTCTAAATGTCTGATATGTGTTGTGACTATCTTCTTGCATAGTCTGTGGCTTTCATTTTTTACTTCTTAATGGTGTCTTGAAAAGCAAAATATTAGATTTTGTAAAAGTCAAATTTATTGACTTTTTCTTTTATGGCTCATGCTTTTTTGTGTTCCAAGAAACCTTTCCATAGTCTGTGGTTGCAAAGATTTTTTTCCTGTGTTTTCTTATAAAAATTCTACAGTTATAGATTCTGTATTTGAGTCTAGAATCCATTTTGAGTTAATTTTTGGGTGCAGTGTGGGATAAAGGTCTGTGTTAATTTTTTTCCCACATGGCTATCCAGTTAATTCAGTACCATTTCTTGAAAAGATTTTCCTCTCCTCACTTAATTGTTTTAACACTTTTCTCAAAAATCATTTCAGCAAATATTTAAGGATCTATTTCTGAACTGTCTATACTGTTCCATTGTCTCTATACCTATCTTTTTGCCAATACCAAATTGTCTTGGTTACTGTATCTTTATAGTAAGTCTTGACATCAAGTAGCGTAAGTCTTCCAATTTTGTTTTTCTTTTTGAAAATTGCTTTGGCTATTCTATATTGTTTCTTTTTCATATATATTTTAGAACCAGCTTGCCAATTTCTATAAGAAAGTCTGCTGGTATTCTGATTGGGATTGCGCTGAATATAGGTTAATGTGGGGAGAACTGACATCTTAACAATATCGAATCTTCCAATCCATACAGATAGTATCTTTTCCCTTTATTTAAGTCTTTTAAAACTTCTCTTAGCAATTTCTTTTATTCAATGTAGAGATCTTAGAACTTTTTTAGATTTATTTCTAGATAGTATATATTTTTTGGCAGTACTGTGAATGTAATTGTTTCTAAAATTTTATTTTCCCATTGTTTGCTGCTAATAAAAATAATGCAATAGATTTTTTGTATATTAACCTTGTATCCTGTGAACTTGCTAAATTCATTTATTAGCTCTTGTGGTTCCCTAGGAGTTTCTTTCTAAACAGTCATGTCATCTGCAACAGGGACAATTTTACTTCTTTTTCTAGTCTTTATGCCTTTTATTTCTTTTTTCTTGCCTTATTCAATGGTTAAAACCTTCAGAATAATGTTCATTAGAATTGGTGAAATTGTGCATTTTTGCTTTGTTCTTGAACTCAGGGAAATGTTTCAATCTTTCACTATTAACTATGCTAGCTATCAGGATTTTGTAGATGCCCTTCTTCAGTTTAAAGAAATTCCCTATTCCTGGTTTGGGGGAGTTTTTATCATGAATGGGTGTTGAATATTTGTCAAATGCCTTTTCCGCATCTATTGGAATGATATATGGGTTTTCTCAGTTACTCCATTAATATGGGATAAGTCTTGGTCATTGTGTGTTACCCTTTTAAAATATTGCTGGATTTGATTTGCTAATATTTACTGATATTTTGTTAAGGAATTTTGCATTCCTATTCATGAGGTGTATTGGTCTGTAGTTTTTTTTT